>DWCF01000442.1:0-46897 GCA_018230265.1 Delias oraia
CGTTATACAAGACGTGTATCCGCCCGTGTATGACCTACGCCAGCATAGCTTTTGCACACTCTGCGCCCAGCCACATTGCGCACCTGCAGGCGATCCAGTCGCGGTTCATGCGAGTCGCGACCGGGGCGCCCTGGTTCGTGCGGAATGTGGACCTTCATTTCGATCTGGAGATCCCGACAATAGCCCAATAGATGAAACGGGCGACTGAGCGGTACTACGAACGAAGGCAAAGTCGCACCTTAATCCGCTAATACGTGACAGCGTTAAATGTTTCGCGGCGCCATTAAGACAAAAGCGCCCATCGCACCGACGGCCGCTACACGTACTAAACGATCCGGATGATCGCATCACTCCGGTGAGCTTCCGGCCGGCACGACGGCTGAAGCCAAGGTTCGTGTCTCGCAAGATGCGCCCTTGGGCCTGTCGCGGTTATAAACCAATCTCTCGGCGAGCCCCAAAAGTCCGTGAGAAGCTGTAGAGGCCTTATGCCGACAGCGAATAGTCAATTTAAAAAAAAATGTTGAGCTTCTATAGGAAAGTTTATTACAACGCTTGTAATAAAATTTGTTTGTTTTATTTTATCCTAGGTATTCTAAGATTTTTGTGTTCCAGAATATATGCTCAATATTGAATTCCGAGACTTGAAAATGTAACTGCATTATCTTAATTGATAGGAACATGTTTTGATCTATTATCAAAGCATGTTCCTATCTATATATATATGTATATATATATATCTATATATATATGTTTTAATATACAACGCATATATAGTACACTAAAGGGCAGAGATATGTCCTGTTGGTAAGAGATCACCTATGGTTATAAATTCATCCTTTACACTTACCTATAAATATAACCAGTCCTTGGAATAACAGACATAAATAAAATTAAATAGACAAATTACATTCAATAGAATTACCTATACCTTTGACTTCTTACCTTAATCTGTGACTTGTCAAACTATTAACAAACACATTATGATACTGACACTCAAATATAATATATAAAATACGGAAATAATATTTTTTTGAAAGCAAAACTAAATATAAAAATTTAATTTAATTGTATATTTTAAATTCAAATTTTATAAAGTTTCAATTTAGAATTTTTGTGATCGAAATAAATGTAATCATGTCTCAGAAAAGTGATGAGTTAAAAATGTATTGGGACAAAGTTAATTATGCATTTCCTATTCTAACTAATACTCTTTCTACCGCATGCACTGATTTAGAGTATGATGAGATAATGCAAATCATAATTGGACTAGGAATTCAAGTTAAAATACGAGATCTCGTTTTAGTGCATATTGAGAAGTATTTGAGGGTTCATGTTGCTCCAAATTTTTGGTCTAAATTTACTAAAGTTGATAAAGAAATTGAAGGATTTCAACTTTTTAAATCTGCTGTTAATGGGTTGTATGATTCTGTTAATCAGTTATCTGATATACTAAGGAGATTAACTATACTTAAGAATAAATGCTGTGATCATAAACTCATATTTGGGGAGAAAGATGTAATACTAGGGTTTAAACAACTTCTAAGGGCTACACTATTATCCCAGTTACCTACTACATTCCATATTATTATAAACCATTTCTATGAATTATCATTTAATGTTTTTGAGCACATGAAATCATCAGATATGGATGAGAAGGGAATTAGTGTTGGTTTTTTGTTTGAATATTCAGAATATGACTGTGCTTACATTGTAAAAGTTTTCTATGACACCAATAGGAAACTGGTGGAATTACAATTGTTAGAGAGATTGGCAGGTCAAGTACTAACTAATTTTATTCAAAAAAAGATAGAAGTGCATATTGGAAAATTATGTACTGGTGCCTTTGATGTTTCCCATATAACTCATTTAGAGGACTGGTTAGATACTACTGTCATGACTTGGTTGACTAGAATCTATTGCGCTGGCTCAGCACAAGCTCCACCAGATAATAAAAACATCCAGAATGCAATACGGAAGTTTAAGCAAAAGTTGAGTTATTATTTATATCATTCATACACAAAATTGCGCATAGATCAGTTATTTAATATTATTATTGAATATCCAGATTCACAGCCAGCCATAGATGATATTAAAGCATGTCTAAATAAAACAGATTTGTGTTCTACATTATGTAAGAAATTGAAAACAGCTTTGGAGACCAGGTTGTTACATCCTGGAGTGAATACACCTGATATATTAACAGCTTATATATCCACAATAAGAGCCCTCAGACATTTGGATCCATCTGGTGTAATTTTAGAGACTGTCACTAAGCCTGTACGCAATTACTTAAGAAATAGGGAAGACACAGTAAGAAGTGTTGTTAGCAGTTTAACAGAGGAAGGCACAGGCAGTGAACTTGCTGAAGAACTAGCAAAATTTGCTGCTGAAAATGATGAAGACAATGAGAAAGAAGAAGCCTGGGATGACTGGGTTCCTGACCCAGTGGATGCAGATCCAAAAAATGCTTACGATCGAAAAGGCAGTGATATTATATCAATGCTTGTTAATGTTTATGGCAGTAAAGAATTATTTGTTAATGAATACAGAACATTGTTGGCAGACAGGTTATTGGCACAGGGTGACATAAATACAGAAAAAGAAATTCGTTATTTGGAGTTGTTAAAACTCAGATTTGGAGAATCTCAGTTACATTTCTGTGAGGTCATGTTAAAGGATATATCAGACTCTAAAAGAATTAATGCTTTGATAAGCCAAGATAAAAAAATAAAATATAATGAAATAAATGCTAAATTTACATCAAATGCAATGATTTTATCAGCTCAGTTCTGGCCTCCATTCAAGGATGAGAGCTTAGAACTACCAGAAGAAATAAAGCAACACTTAGCTGAATATTCTAAAGTTTATGAATCATTAAAGGGAAACAGAACTCTTAGTTGGAAGCCACATTTAGGAAATGTAAATATTGAAATTGAAATAGGTGAGAAAAAATTGGACTTAACTGTTTCACCATTTAATGCAACGTTAATCATGCATTTTCAAAATAAATCTGAGTGGTCATTAGAAGAACTGCATAATATTATGAAAGTGCCAATCACTGTGCTGAGAAGAAAGATTACTTACTGGCAATCATTAGGACTAATTTCTGAAAAAGGTACAGACTATTATGTCTTAGTTGATAGTTCTGAAGCAAACAAGTCCAATGTTTATTCTAACCAAGTACAAGAAATGATTTGTGAAGATGAAGAAACTGAGAGTGTAATGGCTTCTGCTCATGATCAAAGGAAAGGAGAACTTCAAGTATTTTGGTCTTACATAGTTGGTATGTTAACTAACTTAGATTCTTTACCTCTCGAGAGAATCCATCAAATGTTAAAAATGTTTGCGTCACAAGCTCCAGGTACAGAGTGCAGCTTAAATGAGTTAAGGCACTTTTTGGATACAAAAGTACGAACACACCAGTTAGTTTTACAAGGTGGCTTGTATAAATTGCCTAAACAATAGAAACTAAAATGTATCAGAACATGAAATTATTAAATTTTTTGTCAAATAAAAACACTCAATGATATAACAGAATTTATTTTCATTAAAAAAAATTGGTTATAATATTACTTATCTGTGAGATACAAAATGTCTTAACTATATGATTAATACAATATTGCTAAAATTTATGGAGACAAGTTATGGGACTTAGTTATATGAAATTACTGATAGACATTTTGTGTAACGTTAATACTTTACGATTTTACAGTACTGTATCAGTCTTAACATAATTTTAAAAATTCTGTTTTACAAAATTGTGACAAATACTGCAAATAAAATACTGATGTGAAATAAAATTGGAATGCATGAAACAATAAATGCAAGAATCTTATAAATTTTGACTAATATAAAATAAATAAAAATATTTTTATATATTAAATTATAAAGAAAATAAATTAAAATCAATGTCTTCAACTACTATTTAAAACAGATCTAAGAAGCGTAAAGGAACAACAATAAGGAGTAGAGCCGTTGAGATATAATTATTAGAATTAGTGCCATATTCATAGAAATATCAATCTATATAAAAAAATAAATATAATATTGTAAACACTACAACAGTTAAAGCTCTACAAATAGGTAGTTTACATATGTACAGATGCATAATACTTTGCTTCCTTTACATAGCAATTTAACATTGCTGTAATAGAAATACTGGAAAAATCTTTATAACTCTCAACTTTGTAATCATATAACAACTAAACTTTAACGATCTGCCACTGTCTGTTTAAGATCAAGTCAATACTAATAGGCTACCTATTATATTATCTTTCAATTTTTAGTACAAACAGGCAATAAGTATTTTGTTACTCGAATAGATCAAAATAATATTTTCATTCAAGGTTAAGAAAATACAGAATGTTAAATTGTTTAAATTGCTGTAGGCAGTTATAAAATTTTAAGGATTGCTTATTAACTATAATTTACAGTTAAATGCTCAATATTACTATTGCTTAATCAATAAATTATTAAGTACATAAATTTCATTAAGTCTGTTTTAGTATTAGCATTAAGAATCTCATTTTGGACGATGCATTTGTTTGACCAAGATAGTGTTTATACATACATACCTTAGCAAAACGACTCAACCTGCTATTAATAAAACTTAAATTAAAATAAATAAAAACTACTACTATACTATGTTAAAATTACTATAAATATTTTATTATTACACATTTCATCTATGTATCAGCTTCATCTTTCAGTTCAATAAAAAAAAGTATTGAAAGAATCTTTGTTTTTTTAATATTTGATGTAAAACTATGCAGTGAAAAACTTCTATAATAAATCTTCAGTTTCAGAAATTAGACTTCTTAAAACTGAGAGTATCTTTTTCAATAAATAGTGTATTTGGATGTTCTAGCTTCGTATTACCAATTGACAACTTCTAAGTTAGTGGAAAAAGTTTGTTAATTCGCTACCTAATCTTTTGCAGAATATTTGTCATTACGATCGACAATATTGATGATGCTATATTTTAAAATAAACGTTGCATTCACCGATTGCGTCTAGGCGTAGGTGCAGGTACGGTAATAGTAGGCGGGGCAGTTTGTGGCCCAGGCGCAGGCTGTAAGGGTCGTTTGAAAGGGCCAAGACGTTTTACAGGACGTGGAGATATCGTATGCGGCTCTGAGTTCGACCAGCTACTGGCGCCGTGGTCCAATAATGCATTTGCAAGACGACCGCTGCCCTGATCTGTGAAAGTTTTTTTTAATGATTATATCTTCTTCTTCCTTCAAACATTCCAACATATTACTGTCACAGGAAACAATTAGGGCTACAAATATAAAATAAATAAATACAGTAAAACCTCGTTATTCGCGCTTCCTTCATTCGCGGAAAAAAATGCGATCCAAATTGCGGCTAAAAATTTCTATCTAATCTCAAATCTTCAGATCCAATAAGTACATACACAGTAATAAATGGATTCCAATAGTTATCCAATTTAATTTCTTTTAGGTATGTATTCAACTCAGAAGTTTACAGTCAACTGACCAAAACACTTAGGAGTAATAATAAAACAAAAAACAATAGTCATTGTAAATGCCGTCAAATGGAGTAAAATAAAATAGCTCTTATTTCAACTCTGCCTATGCCCTATATTAAGTTGTTAAGAATCGCCAAAGATTTTGACATAGCCGCCTTCGCCTCGATCGGTGTTTTAATGTCGTTTAAACATGTCATTTTATTTGAAAAATCTTAGTAAAAGTTTAAGTTTGACAAATGGATTGCGATTACTTCATGAACATTGATCCACAAGGAAGACATATTTTTAAGAGACAAATTGCTTTAAAAAATAAGAAGCTTTTAAAAACTGCCAAACAAGAGAAAATCACAAAATATCTTCAAACTATTGCCTAATCTTTAAAATAATAAAAATGTTGAAATAATTCAATTAAATTGTTTTTTTTTACATATTTGTTTTTTTATTTTATTCACTTAGGAGGATCCTCTAAAGCCCCTTATAAATTACTATTCCGTATTCACGGATTCTCTAATCACGGAATATTTATAGAACAAATAACCCAAGAATTTTTACTGTTATGTAGTTACATGTCTAACTATTGTAAGCAAATAAGTCATATCAATAATGCAGCGAAAAAATTCGCTAATCTTTCGTACATATTCGTTAAAGATTAATAATAAAAACCTATATACCTGTATGTTGTTGGTTCGAATTAAGAGGCGCACGTATGCGCGTGACAAAATGTTCAAAGGGTGTCGCATGTGTGTGACTAGCAACGAGTGCGTCTAAGTCCCGCGCGCGTTCACTGCACGCATGCTGATACAATGGCATGGTCGCCCGCACAGCCCTGCCTCCGGAAAACGCCGCACCTCGTACAAGAGCCGCACAACAACTCACGCGGACAATACATTCCTCCCATAGCGGGCCGAATACGCCCACCTGGAACATTATAAAAATAATCTAGTACAGTTGGATCTAGAGAACTCGAATGTCAAGGGAATGCTAAAAAATTTTTCGAGTTAACAAGAATTTCGAGATACATAGGATTTATTTGCTAAAACTTTGGACTTATAAAGGTGCGGTTAGACGAGTATTTTTCGACTTGTGGGGTTAATGTTAAATAATATTTTCACATTTACTAATATAAATTTAAAAGCACTAGAAAAAACTAAATAGATCTCGGCCTGGGGTGGGATACGATCATGACTTTCAACGAGATTCGTTGACTATTTTCTAGTGCATTTAAATATATATAAAGGTATCATGCTGTTAGCACATAAGTAAAATAAAAATATTTAATTGTATTGCTATGATTTCGGAGAAGTCCATGTAAGACGCCATTATATTTTACTAATTACGACTTATGGAGTATCGTTTTTAAAATTCGAGTTACAGAGAATAAATATTCTTATCACCGCTTCGTAGGGAAATAACATTTTATTCGAGTTACTAAGTCTAATTAATTGGAGATGCCGCGAGATTAGAGCTTCAGCGGAAGGAAATAGCATTTTTTTCGACACAATGAGGATTTCGATTAAACGATGTTCGAGTTATCGAGATTCTATGGTATTTATATTACGTTTTTTATATTTACCAATTTAGTACAGTAAGGATTGTATTAATAAAACTGAGGAAGTGTTGGTCCATAGTTAACACTATTTGTAAATGTCTATAATGTTAATCTTGCTAAGAAAACCAACAAACATTTACGTATTAACAATTTAAACGTAGAATTGATTATCTCGAAATAATACATTTATTAAGATTTAACTTTTATATAATTTTGCTGGTCTTATCTTTCATTAAAAGTATTTTAAACAGGCTAAAGATGTACGAAAACCTACAATTATTCTTGTCATAATGATGAAGTATTTGTATAGTATGCAGGAACATTAAAATTATTATGTATTTACTCACATCAGGTTTCCTAGAGACAGTGCAGCGAAGTAAACCTCCTGGTAGCGGATAGAGGACTATAAGCACGTCACAAAACTGTGTGGGCAGTGTATCTCGCTTATACGGCCGCCAGTGTTCACTCCATACCACGTGAACTTCATCGTTGCCCAGGTGACGGGTCTGATAAAGAAAATAGATATTTTTTTCGTTATTTACTAATTAAAGGCGGATTTATATTTGTCTGATGTGTTGTGACGTGACGCGTCAAAACGCCATCGTGTTCATACATTTAGTATAGTAACATTCATACTAGCAACAGTCAGGACGGATGAAGATCTGATGAAATTTTATTAATTTCTCTTTTTTATTGAGTAGATGATTCCACTATCTTCTCTTTCTTTATTATGTTAATAATGTTTCCAGTATCATTTGGAAACGGCGTAAACTTTTTTTGCCCTCAATATTTTTCGTAAATAGAAACAATTATCAACTCATTATGAAATCCTTAGCTATATAAATGATTTTCGACTTTGAAAGGCACAAAGGTTGACCTGCCTCCGATAAATTCAGTATCTGCATGTTAAAAAAATGCTCGTAAAATTGTTACTTAATAGTTTGTTCATCACCATCAAAGTCTACTGCTGGACATAGGCCTCTCTCGAAGACGCCCACCATTGCGATCTTGTATGCGGTCGCCATTTGAGAACGTTTCTTCCTCGTCGGTATAGTTATCGGTAATAATTTGTTAGTAATATATAATTATACCTTATTAAGAATAGCATCGGGTGTATCAGCCGGCATGCGTGTGGCAACGTGGAATAGGGCTTCTAAAGTAAGAGTAGCGAGATACGGTGCGCTAGTACCGCCTCCTCCACCTCCCCGCAGCCCTCCCGCGAAGCCCACGTGGCTTTCCAATTCCACCTTTAATTTATATAATTAATGATTAATGACAGTTATTTTAAACATTTTCAAGACCAAAACAGTTACAATATTGTGTCGCATTTTTTGATTTTATTTATATCAACAGAAGCATTTTACTATCCCAAGTTGGCAAAAAGTTTGAACAAAAATTAACATTTTATATCAAATACGAGAAATATTATTGCAATCCAAAATTGGAATAGTTGTTAATCTCATTTATTTATTTACACATAAGTACCTATAGCAGACAATATAGCTAATTAAAAACTTAAATGGCGTAAAAAGCCGGCAACACAACAGCAACGCGCGGACTGTGGCGCAGTTGTCCGTGGGCGGCGGTGTGCTCTTACAATATAAAAGACCCACATGCTCCGTTGTCCGCTATACCATAAGGACTAAAAATTTAGGAAGGACTTTCCCATATTTACAATTTTTTAAATCACCTATACTTTTAACTTACCTCCCAAGCAAGAGCGGCCAAAAACGCTTCATACGCAGCACTGCCGCATCGATTGGACAAAATCTCGTTGCGCGTCTCTTGTCCCTTACCCACGTATATTACTGCCACTTTGTGCGTCTCACGACACCTGCAGATATAAAAGATAATGTCATCATATATTTGCCACATTGCTACAATAAAATTATTTTTTAAATATTTAGTTTTGTTTCCTTTTTTTATGATATAGTGGATAATTGAACTAGAGGCTCTTTTAAGGGCCTTCGATATCCTCACTCACTCAGCAAAACACAGAAGAAGCACCGTTTCAAGTGTAATTACCATTTCACGCATCATCAATTCTCAAATCAGTGAGATTTAAGACTGCCTACATCTCCCATCAATAATCACGTGTAATATTAGTACATACAAAGAATCTTATAATTTTCCGAAAATTATCTATAAATACAGCATAAATAAACATCATAACGAATAATCATATTTTTCCTTTAGAAGTCGCGCGTATTAAAATCACGAAGATCAAAACCCTCCCCCTCTTTCAAGTCCCACGTCATTAAAGGACGGTCCCAAGTAAAACTAATTTAACCAAGAGTTCACAGAATACTGGAGGGAAAGATATTTAAAAGATCGGCAACACAACCAAACTAGAGATATCGCCACATTTACCCGTCTATCCCATTGCCCGCTATTATATAATAAAAATAAATAACTCTAGGGTGACTCGATAATTTAATTCATACAGGTAGCACGAGTAAATTGTTGAAGTTAGAAAATACCTTTGCGCATCAAGATTCCTTAGTTCTCTCAATAGTCTATCAGTGCGTCGTAATAGATGCGCATGCGCACGTCTCGCGGGCGCCAATGTTCCGAGTTGGGACACTAACTGACTGGACGCCGCAAAAACGTTTTCGCTTGAACCGTTTTGTGTGAACGGTACCTCGATGGTTTCTACTTCCTCTTCGCTGGAATAGTATTGTTTGGTATATTAATTAAAAACATAAAGGAGGCGACAAAACTAAGATCTTTGTTTTAAGTACATTTATCGCAAATTATATATATCTCTGACTCAGAAGTCAGAAGAAAGTGTAAAATACGTAGCTAAAACAAGTCATCAGTTTATATAGATAGCTATTATACCTGTCTCTGTTCTGTAGATAGTGTCTCTCAGCGTTTCGATGTGCCACTAATGCGCATACCAGCTCGTCTTCAAGACCTGATGGCAATGGCGAAGGCCCCGCTTCGTCTAATCGTCTGCCATATGTAACCTCAGGTGAGGTGTGGCCAATATATGCTAACACCTAAAAAATAGATATTTTTAAATTTTACTGAGACAAAATTGAAGTATTGCCGGGGAAACTCTAAAAACAGCCATTTCCATTTTCACAGATAAAATTTTTCTAAAAAAATTGTACAGTCATTTTGAACTTTATTGTTATTGAGGTCGATGGAGAATAATATTTTTAGTGTATCTCTTTTAGGGTTTAGTGGGCCCATGAATTGCTGAGGGTTCATAATTGGGCCCGGTAGGTTGCGTTCCGGGCCGGATATAGCTTGCCGAGTCACGCTAGTGTAATAATAAATCTTGCCAATTTCTTTATATTTACGCAAATCAATATCATAGGCGTACGAAACTATTTTTTTTTATCATATAGCGGACAACGGAGCAGGGGAGTCTCCTATGTGGTAAGAGAACACCGCCGCCCACGGACAACCGCGCCATAGTCCGCGCTTTGGTTTTGTTATGTCGGTCTTACTCAGCAAAACATAGTAGAAGTACCGTTACAAGTAAAACTACCATTTCACGGTGAGTATTCTATGAGCCCGTGGTATCACCGGAACAGCCAGCTTAATTAGTGCGTCAGCATGGCTCTCCAACGGGTGTGTGTATATTTTGTTTATGAAATAGTTCTGTTGTATAATTTGTACTTGTGAATTTTCATTATAAAAATTGGCTTACATGATCTAACTGATGTTTATCTGGTGCTGAGTTCTTGTAGTCCGGCAGCAAATCGAGGGGCAAAGGTGGTGGCAATGAGGACAAGGTGTTTTCCCTTGGAGTATCTTCACTAAAATTTTTACGCAATTGTTAAGGATTTCAAAAAGTTGGAAAAGTTGAGATTCGATATGATATATTAATATAATTCACAAGAATACAGTATTTCTTATTCTTATCTAATATTGATACCTATGTAATACATAAGTTTATATGAACATTTAAAAAAACTTAAAGAGTTTATAATATAAAAATAAATATTAAAGGATTCTTTTTTTCAAAGTAATACGTACAGTTTAGGTGTGGGAAGTGGTTCAATAGTTTCAGTGGCTGTCACTGAAGGATCATAGTAAAGAGCGGACGCGTCCCAACATACTTTGCCCGTGATGTCTCGTAACAGAACCCTAACTTGCCGGTCGGAAGTCAATAAACCTGTAAAATAAATACAATTTTCTGTAAAAGTAACAAATCAAGAACATGATAGATGAAGGAAATACAGCGACAAATAAAAAATTATTCATTTTTTAAAGGAACGGTGGCAAACGAGCAGGACGCTCATCTAGCGTAAGCGGTCCTCTACCCATGGACACCCCTAGTCCTTGCGGAGCCGCGGGTGCGTTGCGGCTTTTAAGGAATATGTACGCTCTTTTCTTGAAGATCCCCGCATCGTGTTGGTTTGGAAATACGCTTGCTGGGAGTTGATTCCACAGAGTGGTGGTGCGCGGCACAAAGTGCCTTAGAAAACGCTCAGTTGTGGGACGACAAACAACGAGGTGATAACGATGAAATAAGTATAAGAAAAAGCTTGCAAGTATAGACATATATACCATAAGATTCTCGTATAAAAATATTGAGATGCTTTGATATTTTATGAATAATTAAATTTGATGTATGTTTTTGAATGAACTTAAAATTTATAAAGAATTCGCCAGCAGCGATTCCATCAATATAACAAAAAGCTCCACTACCATTTACAATACAAATAAAAATATACTACCTGGCGTAGTCCCTCCTTGGGGCACATCCAACGCTGGTAATTCGATAAACGATGCTAAAGTTGAATCGCTGAGCCTCATGAGTTGTATATGGGCCGCTGTCAGGACTGCGGGTCCGAGTTCCGAGCCCAGCGAAGGGACGCTGTCGTGCTGCTCACAGACCGTGGAAGATAACTGACAGCCAGTCCATAACGGCCAATGGCCCAGATAAAGAACGAGCTGGGAGCATATCTATAAAAAAACGGAACATACAAAAATATTTCATATACCGTAAACACGTATTAAATGAGGCCTATAGGATAAAATGCAGCTAAACGGCACATTTTCTAAAAATGAGTTAACTATTTAACTTGTAGTCCTCCTTTAAGAAAAAACCGTACATATTCCTTTAAGGCCGGCAACGCACCCGTGGCTCTGCATGGGTTGGGGGTGTACATGGGCAGACGATCGCTTACCCTGGATGAGTTTCCTACACGTTTGCTACAGGTTTTGTATATTTTTTATATAAAATTCGTGGCAAACGAGTAGGAGGCTCACCTAGGGCAAGTGGTCCTTATCCCATGGACACCCCAAGCCCTTGCAGGGCCACTGGTGCGTTACTGGCCCTTATTGTGTACGCTCTTTTATTGAAGGTCGCTAACTTAAATAGTTAACTCATTTTTAGAAAATGTGCAAATATTTTTTTATAATTTTTTTAAATATTTATTTTAATCATCTTTATAAATAAATATAAAAACACTATGGCTCTTATATAAATTAGTAAATTTAATAAACTATCACTATAAACATGAAACTCAATTATTGTTTATCAATGAAAAATAAATTGTATATGTATTTATTCCTTTAGTAAAATTCTGTTTCTTAAAAGAGAATTTAAGAAATTGTGTAATTACCGTCTGCGCCCATAGTTTTACATCAATGCTCGAAGCAAGAATGGTTTTAGGTCCCAGATTATCCAGCTGAATATTGGGATCGAAATCTTCATCCACGGGCAAAGTTAACCCCTCGATTTCGCCACCATTCGTCCCTTTCATTACTGCATATAAAACCTGCAAATTAAGATACATAACATACACTGCGATATTTTTGTATTTTAATTGTTCTAAGGTTTACACAAATAAAACTTCTGATTCGACCACGTAGACACATTTTTTTGGAATGAATTTTGCTTTCTATATCAGAAGTCATTTTTAACAATACGGATCCATAAATCTTTTAAATTTTTTTCCTACATATTTCAGTATTTCTCGAGGTGAGTCTGCGGAATATAAGAGAGTAAATATTGAGAATTTCAAATATGACCTTAGTTTGAAAATTTCGCACACAATTAATAATATGAAAACATTTAGCCTATAATGAAATGACAAAGATAAAACTATGTCAAGGTTTTTCTCGGTACACTGAAATAAAAGTGTGTCATACAAAGCGATATAATATAGCACTGATCATATTTCTTTGAAATCCATAACTTCATTAATTAGCACCATGTTACGTCGCTGTACGATGCCATACTCTAGAATGTTTTGACATGCATGCAACCTCTTTTATTTATAATGCGATAGGAGAAAGCAAGATTCACAGTCACCTGCCGTCTTCACAAGAAGTACATTGTAAAGGAGTTTTGGACAAAAAACACTTAAAACAAAAACTATGCAGATATTCGTAAGTACTATATTATTTCCACTAATTTTTTTTTATATTATCATAATAAGGGAACGTTGTGTTACTTGATTTTTAAAATAGAAGAGCAGCTATGAAATATGTTCCAAGAGCCGATGGTAGACTGATATTGACGTTCAACGAGTTGCATTTTTGTATTTATGTTGAATGAAAACAATTCATTTCATTAAAGATGTCCACGGCTAATTATAGCGAGATTGTAAAGTATTAGGCGTGGCGATATTATTCATAATTACAATAATTTCAGGTATTGTCAGCACTAGCTCTTATAGCTGTAGCAGTCGCAGCTCCTCAAGCAGCTAACCCAGAACCGATTTATGTGCTCAAACAAGATTCCAACGTTAACCCCGACGGCTACAGCTTCGAGTAAGTTTAAAAATTATCATTTCAATATTATCCTCATTCTAAGTATTATTCAAAAATCTAATTATATTATTTAGTGAAGTATTTTAAGAATTTTCTATATATGCATAGTAATTTTTGACTTCAATCTATAGATTCGAAACAAGTGATGGTACCCAGCGTCAGGAATATGGAACTCTAAAGCAAATCTCTGAGGACGTGAAGGGACTTGCAGTTCACGGAAGTTACAAGTACGCAGCCCCTGACGGCCTCATCTACACTGTGACCTACGTCGCGGACGAACACGGTTTTCAACCGCAAGAACGCGTTGAGTACCCGTCACAGTGAGAGTAATCACCCATCTCGTCAATACTCAGTAAAGAGAACATCATAGCGGAATGTCTTGAAATACAATGAAATTCGTCATCATCATTTCAGCCGTAGGACGTCCACTGCTGGACCTAGGCCGCGGCTTTGGACCTCATGCTTACCTTATAAAGGTCGCCTGTCCACCTTGTGGTTGGACGTCCTACGCTGCGTTTGCTGATCTTTGGTCTCCACTCTAACACTTTTAGGCCATTGTCCATCTGCTCTACGTGCAATGTGACCTAACCTTTGCCACTTTAGCTTGCTAATTCGGCGGGCTATGTCGGTGACTTTAGTTTGTCTACGGATTTCGTAATTTCTGATTCGATCACGTAGAGAAACTCCGAGCATAGCCGTTTCCATAGCTCGCTGAGCGACCCAGAGCTTTGAGATGAGGCCGATGGTAAGAGACCACGTTTCCGCGCAGTAAGAAATCACTTATTGACAATGAAATTAGATGAAATATTCTATAAGTAGAATATATATGCAATAGTGAACAATAGCCTCAAATTTCACATAAATGTAAGTGTTTTTTTTTACAAAGTATTGACAATGTTCAATTTTAAATATCTGTATGATTTCCATTATATTAATGGATTTTTTTCACGGTTTTTGTATTTTTTTAATGGTTTATATTCTTAAAATAAACGTTTTAATCTATATATGTGTATATTATAACGTTTGACCAGACTAACTATCTCATATAATAAACAGGCCAGTTAGTGTAAATGTTATAAATCTATTTTGAAAATTCTTATTACTTGCATCTAAAGAATATTATTAAAAAGATGGTTTTGTTGCTGTAGCTGATTAGAATTCTTTTATAATAAAAAAATCATCTTTAAAGTATTAGTTGAATATGCAACTTTAACTTTTACTTTTTAAATGTCTCTTCGTCAGTATTAGGCCAGAAATATTACTTTATACAATTAAAAAAAAAAAAAAAAAAAAAATTTAAAGACACATTTAGTGTTAAGATAAATGTAATTAATCGTATGCCTCAATTACTATTTATTAGTTCTATAATATTAATGGCATTGTACCTTGATTTTGTGTTCAAATTTATAATTGGCCATGTTTATTGAATTTATTCTAGTAATAGGCAGTTTTCCTTATAAAAAAATATAAATGACTTACCCTAAATATCATGAGAAGCAGGGTCTGCCCATCTTCTTCATGCTGCAAGAGCAGGGTGGGTCCGCAGCGAACGGCGAACTCAGCGAGACACAAAAGTAGCGAACCAGCAAGCGGTCGTACACTATCTCGTCCGCCGTTATGCGACAATTGAGCCAGACAAGCGCATATACACTTTATTATTTTCTCTGCGGACAATGTTTAGTTTAATTTTAATTATACCCCATAGCCCAGTGTATCCCAGTGTATCAGTGGTTCAAACCGTAGCAATAAGCGGACAATTTTTAAGGCGAATATATATTATGAGCTAAAATGAAAAAATGAATGTTATGATGTTGTAAATAAAGGGACTAAATATTATTATATATTATGAGAATATAAATCTCACCAGCAAGCCCTGGATACATCTCCACAATTCGATCAGTATAGTCTGCTAGAACGAGTACTGCATCGCTTACTACTTTGGCTATAGTTTTGTTCTTCATCTACAAAAAAATGATATTGATATTTTAACTAATCATACTTTATATTATAGACATAGCAATGAGCTTTAATAATAAATTTCAAATAACCCCTTCATAAAATTGTACTAATCGTCGCGATTACAGGCACTTTAATTTCCTGCGAAGGTATATCCAAACCAATACGATAACCCTTAAAAAAAGAACCCTTAAAAGCTGGCAAGGCATTCGCGGCTCTGCAAGGTGTCCATGGACGGAGGACCGCTTATCATACCGGTGAGCCTCCTGATCGTTTGCCAACGTTTACAAAAAAAACCAGTGTAGAATTTGAGTAACTGGTCGCAAAAAAGTGATAATTAAAAATGGCGAAGAAAGCACCGACCGTCAGCATTTGTAGCAAACAGGTGACGTAGGCAGGCAGTCGTTCGCAGAGCGTGCGCGTCGCTAGCAGATGACAGACATGCGATACAAGCGCGCAGGCGCCCGCACAGCGCGCTGTTGCCGAACCCTCACGGCGACACACGCGTACAACTATGTTTAGGACGTGTTCCTAGGAGAAAGAAATATATCATTGTTACAGTGGAATCTTATTAAGTCGAACCTCGTTTAGTCGAACCTTCTGCTGAACCTCTAAATACGAATCTCCAATTATTTAGCCTCTGTAACTAGAACAGAATGTTATTCGCCTACGAGGCGGTGAATATTTAATCTCTGTAACTCGAATTTCAAAAAAAGTATGTCGTGGTTAGTAAAATATTGTGCCGTCTCACCTGGACTTCTCCGCAATCATAGCAATAAAATTAGTTAATTAGTTTTTTCTAGTGCATTTAAATTTATATAAATAAATGTGTACCATAAATATAAGTCGAATTGTTGTTTAACTTTCAATCGACAAGCTCAAAAATATTCTTATATGTAAAGATTTAGCAAATAAATCCTTTGTATCTCGAAATTGTTATTAATTCGCATTTTTTGGCATTTTCCTTGACATTCGAGTTATCGAGATAACTACTACCCACTGAATATTCAAAAAAACACTCTCAGAATGGAACTGAACGACGTAAAAAAGTGTAATTATGTTACTTATTATACTTAGCATATAATTTTTCATTCAATTAACAATTTGAAAATATCTGACGATATTTCTAAAACAGTTGAGTGGTATATAAAAATATAAATTTTTGACGGCACAACTGGAGACCTTTTAAAATTATTGAAATATAACATGTAGCAGTACATACTTTAAAGTGTAAACGTTGTCATACCTTCAAATCAGGGCAGGAGACAGTGTTGTACTGATGAGGGTAGGGTTGCAACATGGGTGCATTCATAAGACCGTCTGGTAAAGATAGTAGCGAGCCAAGGAATGTCACCGCAGCCGTGCGTGGACACTGGAAATCCGCAAAATTATACATAATTGTTTTTTTAGGTATCTACATAGAATTGGGCTCTATCATATACATATAATACCGACGCGGTTTGTAAATTACATATACGATGTTCCACTTACCGATGGCCCCATATCAGAAGAATTGAGCACCACAGTGGAAGCATGAACAAAATCAAGAAGTAACAAGGAGTATCCGTCCAGAGCTAAAGAAAGGTACCGGGGCGCAGCAAACTCCACTAACACGTCAACTACAGAACGATCCTCACCCGTGAGACCTAGAAAAACGCCACCTTTATAAATATGAGTGGAATATTTATGTTGTAAATATTTTCTTCAGTACTAAGTTGTAGCAGTCACAACTGAGTACATAGTCTAAATCAGTGTTTCCCAATGTATGTGGTGTCATCTCTTGACCATATATAGTTTTTAATTTATGATATAGCGGACAACGGAGCAGTTGGGTCTGCTATATAGTAAGAGAACACCGCCGCCTATGGACAACCATGCCACAATCCGCGCATTGGTTATGTTGCCTTTTACGCCACTAAAGCGGCATTTTTAAGAGCCTCCGAAATCCTCACTCACTTAGCGGAAGACAGTAGAATCACCGTTTCAAATACAACTACCTTTTTTCGCTGAGTATTCAGTGAGCCCGTGGTATCTCTTCGGACGAGCCGGCTCAATTAGTGCGTCCGCATATGCTTCCACATGGGTCTCAAACGTGAACAGATGCTAATAAGCACTTCATCTGATTTCTTATTCAGCTGCACACTGATATTTTTTTATGTATTTTTCATAATAATAGTTACAAAAGCGTATTTTATAATGTATGTTATTAACTATGAATAAACAAACCGTGATGTAGCGCTCTTTGGTACAAGTTTAGATGCGCCAGGTGCAACCGGTTGTTGCAGGAAAGCGGTGCTCCAGGTCCCTGCGCTTGTGTCGACTCACATAGTAATCGAAGTGCCAGTAACTTGCCCGCTCTAGAAACAAAAAAATGTGAATGTTCATAAAATTAGTGCCTTTTATTTAAAGCAAACATTTACAAATGTAATGAGACGCTCCTCGGGTCTTCTTTATGCTATATTAGCGTACTTATTATTGCTTTGTCTCGATGAGATGGGATATATATAAGAATATTAGATGGAGTTTATTTGTAACAACTCATTTTCTGGACAGATAAAAATATAAATAATTTCAAAACGTATTATTAATGAAACATTTAAAATAATACACTGTTTCGAGAAAAGCGTCGCCTTGAAATTATTAAACAGGCACTGGTGATAATAATAAAAGTGTCTTCTTCATAATTAATTAAAATTATAAAATGAAATCATAGAGTATGTAATATTAACTAATCGTAGAATCAGTCATGAATAGAAATTTTAAATCGGACGCGGAGCTGATGCATTCTTATAAATACACAGTGCAATAATTGTAAGAACTGAATCGCAAGGTTATGCGAACACCTGTTATGAATTGGAAATCTACACAAAAGTTATTAGAGAGGCAATATTTTTGTGTACTTGACGGATTGCAAAAGATGCAAATCATTATCGTCTAATAATAAATTGAATAAATTTAATCGATTTTTCACTGATTTGACTGTGACGAAAAGCGACTTTGGTTTTTTTAAATAAAGAAACAGAAATGTTTTGAAATACCTGTGCGAGGATGGCAGCGCCTCCGCTTCCAAACACCATCCTGCCACCAAGTTGAAAGGAACGTGGATTTCCGTATTGCCATTGAGCGTTTGATTAGCACTTATCTGTTAAAAAATATCTTCATTTTATACGTATTCTTCAAATTATTACATAAACACCATTTAGCAATAGAAACCTTTAAAAACTCATCTGAATATCTTTCGACAATTACAGATTGGTGATTTATATTAAACAAAGTATCTAGGATATATAACGCCATACTAATTTTTCTATGCGCTATAAACACGGGTAAAACCTTATTACATTAAAGTTATACTTGACATCTACCCTCGACACTACTAAATAAAAAATAAATGAACCACCTCTCTCCTTCGCAGCCGCCTTAACAGCCGTCTTTTTCCTGTACCTCTTTCGCATTGGCATTGTTTAAATAGTTTATTGTTGGACAACAGTTCGCACAACCGAAGCAGTACCATACACGACAAGCTTATTGAGAGTTATAAAAATTCCAAACAAAAGAATTTTATATAGAAAACAAATATGACACAATAGATGAGATAAACGTTAAATTATAAATATCCTATTTCAACATCTGTCGAACATTGCGAGATATGTAATGATAAATGATATTCGTGAATTGTGATTATTCTGTCGGAGTCTCTTGCGGTAATATGTGTTGCAATGGCTAAGGTTGAAAATCCACTTTATTTACATTTCAGTAATGAAAACAAACATGGGTCAGTTCTTATCAAATAGTTAATTTTAAAGGTATTACATAACAAAAAATGCGTTAATTGTAGTATGAAAACTTTGTGACGACATTAATATCAATTCATATTATTTTAGTTTTTGAACGAACAAAAAACTTCTTAAATATATACCATTTGTTACTTATTAATCATTAAAAGCGTTAACCTATTTTTTCCTATATATATTAAAATATGCGCATTAATTATCACTAAACACCATGAAACTTTTAAAATGGTTATATATTTACAATTTTTTTATTAAAAAAAAACTAAAACAGAAGTTTCCTAGTAGATGTGACTGCTAAACTGAAATGAAAAACACGTAATGTTTCATCGTTCTATTATAAATGCAAATGAAAACAGCCTGTAATTCACCGTGAATGCCGACACGGTGGAACTGATTCTTTCAACCGTTTCTACGTTGTTCGTAGTCGAGATTATTTTCTTATTTACTTTAAAATATCGCAGCTATAGAAAATTATAGAAATGTAGTGGTACCATTGTAAATGTTGCTTTTTTATTTCAATCACGTCAGCTCATTACAATTTATGAAATTCTGGTTATCCACTTCTTAGGCATTCCTATCAGTTTGCTGGAGTTTGAATGTCTTTAGTGTCTCTTGAATTTTAAAAGAAACTAATATAACTAAATAATGTTATGCATCCACGCATGCGCTTATTTTGCATTGTTTATAGAAGCGGTTCATCCCTAGTCCATGCAGATCCACGTGTCGTTGCCGGCCATCGTATTTATTTGAAAATACCCCTGCTGGCACCTGATTCCACAAAATGCCTTCGAGAGCCTCGTAGCTAATAGGTCTATCGTGAAGGGAGAGGTATCGGGTTCGAATCCCAGTCCGGACAAATATAAATTATAATTTAATTTTTTCGGTCTCTGGAAGGGCTTAACAGCGGCTGGGGGCCTATCTTAATATTATTATACTCATGGGAGAGCCATGCTGAATCATATGCGGACGCACTAAATGGGCCGGCTCATCTGAAGTGATACCACGGGCCCACAGAGTGCTCAACGTGAAATGGTACTTGTACTGTGTTTCGCTGAGTGAGTGACTAAGTGGATATCGGAGGCCCTTAAAAATGCCGCTGAAGTGACGTAAAAAGCCGGCAACTTAACCAATGCGCGAACTGTGGCGCGGTTGTCCATGGGCGGCGGTGTTCTCTTACCATAATATGAGACCCACCTGCCCACCCACCGTTGTAAAAAAATATATTTAAAAGTATAGCTGACAAAATATTTTTAATCCTTAAAAAACCCTAGACATTTTTCTATTTTCGTGGCAAACATAAACTCGTTTAGAAAGTCTTTTATTCTACTAATTGATTATATCTTTTATATACAAAATTTGATAAGGAAATTTGATAACAAACCTTAATAAGTGTAGCATTCAGATGTATAAGGTAGTTGAAGAGGTGTTGGTGCGCCTGCGGGTCCCGAAGTGCGTTGGGGTCCCCGAGAGCCGCGAGCATTCTCCTCCACATGACCCATGCAACATCGGCTAACCAGCCCCGTGCTCTGCCCCCCATCACTACTCCCACACCACCCACACCTATCATTTCACCGTCCATACCATCTCCACCATCTCCGGCATCGGCTTCCGACCATTCTACACAGATATAATTTTTAACATAAATAAAACAATTTCCATAAATTTAATAAACATATAAACTGAAACTTTAAGCTACACTAAGTTTAGGGTTAGCTGCTTAGGGTTTGATTTTAGCTCAAATTTGCAATCGAATGATGGATGGATCGAATCATTGAATATAGTATATATTGCATTGATAGCATCCATTTCTAATTTGCAAAATTTTAAATGTATTGCCATATGCGTTTGCGATGTTGTGTTGTCTTAAGGAACCGCAGGACGGTAATCATCAATACTCACATCATTTTTCAATCAGCATTTAATCTTTTTCATAACAATTATCAGTTTATGGAAAATTAATAAAAAATATAATAACTTACCAACATTACCGCCATCCGAAGCTAGATCTATTTGCAAGGGCGAGTCTTTAATTGAACTGCTCTCAACGCCACTAGACGGCGCCGGAGATGGCGACCTTGATCCTACATTAATAATTTTCAATTAGGATACTTACTACAGAAACAAAAGGTTTAAATTATACATTTCCTCACCGCTAGCAGAATCACGTTCTTCATTACTCGAAATTTGTCTGAGAGAGTCCAAGGAGTACCATCGCCGTGTCTTCCTGTCATTAGGCTCTTTGGTTTCATCTGTACAGTATAAAATGTTGTCGATAAAATCAATCAGTTGCTTGGACATAATATCATGTAGCTATCACATCCTCCATCTTTATAAGATATCAATATTACTTACATATCTATTTTTTTATATGTTATAACGGACAACGTAGCAGGTGAGTCTCCTATATTATACGAGCACACCGCCGATCATGAACAACCGCGGCACAGTCCACACATTTGTAGTGTAGCCGGCTTTTTATGCTACTTAAGCAGCATTTTTATGGTCCTCTGATATCCTCACTCACTCAGCGAATTCAGTAGAAGTACCATTTCATGCTGAGTATTCTGTGAGCCATTGGTATCACTTCGGACGAACTGGCCTAATTAGTGCGTCAGCATATGCTTGAGCATGTCTTTCCCACGGGTAAGCATTGGCATAGGTAGATTGGCACACATATCACTTCGATATTTTAAAACGCACGGTTACAATAGATAGAAATAAATCAAAGCGAACGTATTTTTTTCTTTTAAAAATATTTGGAAGTCGCTGTTTTTGAGGAAAGAAACGTTACCTTGAGAGTTTTGCGGTGAATGTGCGTGTCTGTTGAGATGTGGATCACTGCGGCATCGTGCCAGCGGACGTCGTGACGCTGCGTCCTTACGAGGGTGGGGTTCGTGACCGGAGCGAGGTAACTTGCCTGTATAAATAATTATTTTAAGATAATATAAGACGACACTTTATTATACACCAAAAGATATCGACTTAAAAAATCATAATAGCATAATCGATACTCAGCTTAATTATACACAATAAAAATAAAGTTTATGAATGAGACGGTTAAAGGTAACACATAATATAAACAATAAAAAGATAACAAGGATTAACAATCTATAAGATGTATCTCAATATGTATTTGTATAATTACACTATATTCATAAATATAGTCAGTTTTAGCACGTCTGATAGAGACCGGCGACGTTTATTTTAGTTAGTATAACTGATAGTTATTGATAACCGCCTGTTTCATTAAGCAAAAGGTACCAGGATAGGATTTAAAAAAAAACTGAGGTTTGGAAATTTGTGCCAGAAATCAAGTCTTAACTTTGGCCAGATAAAATTACGCCCAATAAATACGGTTCTATAAACAAAGTATGCTACTTTTTGCTGTGCACAATTTTGATAGCGCTTTGTTATTATTGCGACATTCTTTTACCTTTTTTTGAAATGACTAACGCTATTGGCATAAGGACTTCACAGCTTCACGCGGACTTTTGGGGCACGCCATAGGCTCGTAGAGAATTAGTTTAGTGCCGCGACTAACGCAAGGTCGTCTCTTGCGAGGCACGAACCTCGGCTTGGCCCATCGCGGGAATGTTGGCCGCCTGAAAGGCCGGTCGGAAGCTCACCGGGGCGGGCTTTGCGACATATATCGGTCCTCCGCCAACGGTCAATCTCCTGCGCCGGAAACGGAGGCGGTTTTTAGCGCGGTCCCTACATCGAATCCTATTATCTGATTCATTTTTATCCTTTACGGAAGCTAACAGCTCCTTGTTGGCATGGGTGATTCGATCATCCGGATCGTGTAGTACATAAAGCGGCCTCCGGTGCGTCGGACGCCTTTGTCTTATCGGGGTATCGTTGAGTATAAGCTTACCCGGTGTCCTCGTGTCGGCAGGCTGTAACGCAGTCCTGCGAAGTGGCGGTGGTCGGTGCGCGTTGGCGACAGGCGCGGGCCTACGTCCACGCGTACGCAGTTCCCCGCCACTGCCACTCTCCGATAGCTCCAGTGAATACACGTGACGCGCTAATACACGCGTGAGGGTTTCCATTGTTTTCTGAAATATATTTAAAGTTACTTGTGTTTTTTAATGTTATAGCGGACAACTGTGGCTCTACATCATTGATAATCGATTACCCTTCTCAAGCGACTAGTCCTATCTTTGCTTTTGTGTAGCCGATAAATAATAAATTTCTCAATTTTACATAGCTGCGACTCGATGCAATCAAAATTTAATACAGTGACTTAAATCATAAACTTGTATGATATTTATAGAGAAACTAACAGCCCATTCTTTTATCAAGTCCTCCCAATGTGTAAGCCTCGTCAACAGTTCCATAAAACTTTGCCACAATTCTGCTTTCACCGCTACGTTCAGATTTGCTTTAATCCATGTAACTATTAACGTTTGGAACAAGGCCGACGCTAAATGTCCTCCTAAAAAGACAAACATTATAGTTAATAATATACACAATCATTAAATAGTTCCGGAGACGAAAATCTTTTGCATATTATGGATGGAACAGAACATGTTTTTGGAAATTATATGTATTACCACAACAAGTGATTATGTCTACATATTTAGTATAAAAGCAGTGTAAATGAGAAGCGCTTTTAATCTATTAAGTTTTTTTGTCAATTGGTCAAGATTGGTGTACAAAAAATGTCAAGCAATAAGAAGCTGAGCTCGCTCTTAAAAATATTTGTTTAAATGTACCTACCAAATTCGATGGCACACGACCTGTGACATCATAAATAACGGAAATATTCTTTTGTTTTATGACTGACATTCATTATGAAATATGAATTTAGACACAAATAACAAGTCAGTATATTATAAGGTAATTATTTAATTTTACAATTTCTTTAAAGGCGACGTTGTTTTGAAAATAATAATGTATGTAAAATAATAGTTATGAATTAACTTAATTATGAAATTAAGTTATGATTAAAAGATTGGACTCTAATTGAAAACTTACCAAGGGTTTCTTGTTTCTTTTTAGACGGCACCTTACTGAGGACAATCGACGTAATTTGAAGCAACACCAATAGAAGTTGTTCCCTGAACAAAAGTATCACATTAGGATGCAGAAATGTTTCGCTGATTTTCATTGATTTCATAACCAATATAAAGCTAGTACACAAAATGAAATTATAGGCATAAGATTCTTGGAACAGGATATTATACAATATGATTCAAATCATATGCTAATAGAGCATTCACCTTGAACTTATAGTTACGATAGAATTGGTTACTATTGATTATAACCCGTGGAAGAGCCATGCTGAAGCATGTGCGGACGCACTAATCGGGCCGGCTCGTCCCAAGTGATACAATGGGCTCGTACAATACTCAGTGTGAAATGGTACTTGTACTGTGTATCGCAGAGTGAGTGAGGATATTGGAGGCCCTTAAAAGTGCCACTCAAGCGGCGTAAAAAGCCGGCAACACAACCAATGCGCGGAATGTGGCGCGGCTGTTCATTAGCGGCGGTGTTCTCTAACATATAGGAGACCCACCTGCTCCGTTGTCCGCAATAGAATTAAAAAAAACCGTAAGTGTTAAAATTGTTTTTAAATATTTGCAACGTTGACTTTAACTCTATTAAAATTCAATAAATTTTTCCGTACCAAGACCGGTCATCCATTGCAACATGCATCACCATATATCTGTATATATTAAGAACACGTTTACATGTGTCAGTCTGTTCTTCGAGTAGTTGGTGTGATGGTGGTCCTCCAGGGAGAGCCACTCCCGTACAAGATACGAACACGTTAGCCGCTTGCGTCATAAACACTTGCAATACGTTCTGAAAATTACAACAACTGAATCAATAGGGACAAATTATACAAACATTTAAAAACAGTTTAAAGCAACCAAAAACCATTAGAAATGTAACTAAATAGGGAGTTTCTCTGTCATTTCCTAATTTAAAACAACAATCGGAGCACCTAAGAGAAATAAATTAGAGTGGCAATATTATGTGGTGAGACATGATTCTATACTTTTTCTACTGACCTGTAATCCAGCTCTGACCATAGCATTATCTCTGCCCACTGCTCCCAAATACGAGTCGTTCCTGAGCCTTCGTGGCGGCACCTGTGGCTCACCACCTGCCTGCTGATCATGTATGTTCTCTAATAAAAATGGAGGAATTTCCGCTACCTGTATCAATAATTATACATTTATATACAAAAATCGTATGTATAATCACAAAACAATGAAAAGCAAAAAAACTTGTTTAACCAAGTTTCAACGAAAATAATTGTTATTTTTTTAATTCAAATATTTTATAGCTACAATTGAAAACTATTACAAGTTCTTAAATATATTTTCATCATTGATTTCACATTATTTGTTTATTGTGTAATAAAATAACTTACATTCATCTGTATCCAGTCCTTATAAAGCGCAATGACCCGTCTGACGGCGGCTGCATGTGAGAAAGGCAACAGAAAAGCCTGTCTCAGGATCTCTATAGTAAAATCCACATGTTCTCTCGACGAGCAACACAACACATCGCGCACCACTTGGTCCGAGGACAACTCTTCATACATTCCAGATCCTGATTCAACATATACACCTATACTTATAATAATCTGTAGTTCAATTCTGTTCATTAAATATATTTCCAAAATAACTATCGAACACTAATCACAGTGTTCGATACAGATGCAATCAGTACAATTTTTGTCTGTTTGTATTTCGTTATAAAAACAAAAACTACTCAACGGATTTTAACAAAACTAAGTAGAATTATTTTTATACTCCTGGGCAGGTTATAATATTTTGCATCACAAAACAATCGCAACAGAGCAGTGAAGGGATATTCATAAGACCCGGTTGGTTGCGTACAGGGCAGGACTACGTCCGCCCGGTCCACTCGTATTATAATAAATATCTCAAAACTCCGCTTCCAATATAATTTTAAAGTATAAATAATTATTCAAATTTGTTGTTTTAATAAGATTAATACCTGATTCCAAGCTAGGGTGTGGAGTGTTTGATGTAGAGTCATGCGACGACGCTCTACTAGAGTCTGAAGGATGTCCCACCGTAAACGAGGTCTCTTCCTCATGATGTAATGATGTGGCTGGAGTTGGCGTATTCGAATGTACTATGTGGGATCCTGTACTTGTCATCGATGATGGCTGGCCACCCTCGCTTCCCTGTTTTTTCATAAAGTGGGCATAGTTCGCTACCCATTTAATCAAAACTACTCTACATAAAGCCAAATCATCTTCTAGTATATTGTGTTGTACTGGTAGTTCTGAAAATCCGTTTAAATTATTATAAATATAGACAAAATATAAATTAATTGCAAAAATCCATCTTTTAGACACAAAAATCTGATTAATTGATGTCACTTCACGGTCTATTGGAATCAGAACAAGTTGTAATTGTATCGATAGACATTCTACATCAAAACTATCTAGTTTTATTCACTTACTAAGTATTATATTGTATGGAGTATATCATACTTACCAAGATTAGGTTTGTATAAGGAATTCTTATGATTATATTGGGGACATATAACTGGTAAGTAATATATTTTAAATTTTTCTAGTAGAAATGCAAAACTTCTCATTGCTTTGGTATATGATCTGTCCTTCCACTGTACCTTGATAACAGATGTTGCCAAACCATCAAGTAGAATTTCAAAGAAGTGTTTTGTTTCATTATCTATAACTTTCTCACTAGTACTTGGAGGTAGAAGAGGCTGTATGTCAACACTTTGGACGGGATTTAATGCATTCGTGTCATGGAATATTGATGCTGATACATTTGCCAACTTCCCCATGAAACCAGTAGGTGTTTGTTCAACAACCACTTTTTTTGGATTTTCCATCGAACTAAAATTTGGATGGTGCAGTATATTGTCAACTTTGAATTCACTCGATTCCTGTGATTTATTTGTCATTAAGTCAAAAACCTTTGGTTTAAATGGTGAGCCAATAGGCGGCAAACATGAGTCAGGTAATCCTGGTACAAGAGAAGCAAACATTCTATGTACTTCAAGTGGAGCATTATCACCCAGAGCTTGGTACCATAACAGGAAAAATCTAAAACAGCAATATGGGTAGTTAAATTCTATTTTGATACTAAATTTTAGACTGAGAATATTATGTTTTTAAAATTTATAAAATCATAAACATTTATAAATTCAATGCAATTCATAAGCCTTAAGTCTGTTTGACCATTATACTTTTCTATGTCATTGTTCAGTCTATTTTATTTATCAACCTCTTATTAAACATCAAATACAAATAAATAACTATCAACCCAAAAATTTTAATGAATTCAATTAAGAATACAATACCACAGCAGGTTTGGGATGTGGTATTTCTGGTAAGAAGTAGCAGTCCAAGAAACATACAAAATATATTTACGTTTGTTTATTCTGTACTTAAAATTCCTTGAGTTTAACCCTATAAATTTTTGTCTGACAAATAATAAGATAATTTACCTTTCTTAGACAACACGATTTTGTATATAAAGATGAACCTTCTTATATACATACACTGATCTCCAAAATATAGAGGAACTACTAACTGGAAAGTCATTCATCATATTTTAATTAAAAATAATTTTAAATATTACAAACCTAATCCCATCAGCTCTAAGTTTATGTGAATTTCCACCATGGAGGAGTTTTGAAAATATTCTTGTCAAAGAGTGAAGTTGCCATCTCTTACCAATCAGCTCTGGCAGAAGACATAAAACCTTTTCTAATAATGATAATGCACCCTCTAACTCTTCTTTGCCAGCCTTGTGAACTGAAAGATTACTTAATATCTAATAAACATTTTCCATTATTATACATAAGCTTATTATCAATTTTAAGCTTTTTGATTAATATTTTATGAAAATTAATAAAATAATATTTTAGGAAAACAATGTAATATAATTCATTTAAAAAATTGCACCATAAGTCATTTTACATAAGCACTTAGAACACATAACAATGACCTTTATGAATAAAAAACCTATAACAGCCTGATAACTACCATGAACATCATTTGAGTCTATTTGAAAACTATGAATAAACTTATATAGATAG
The DNA here is from genome assembly GCA_018230265.1 of Delias oraia. Classification (NCBI taxonomy): domain Eukaryota; kingdom Metazoa; phylum Arthropoda; class Insecta; order Lepidoptera; family Pieridae; genus Delias; species Delias oraia. The sequence continues at coordinate 28,589 of DWCF01000442.1, forward strand.
TATATATGAAGCTATTGAAGAGATACATTAAATGTACAATACAGATTTTATATTACATGTAAAATAAAATACCAAGGTTGCGGATGAAGATGAGAGTTAGGTTACAAACAAAAGAAAAGTGCTAATTTTACAATATAGATAAAGTACTATTATCTGCATGAAATCATTTCACAAGCACCAAAACTCACCAAGGTGGAACGGAAGTTCTGTGTGGCAAAACAGAAAACTCATATAAGAATCAGAAATACTTCAACTAATAAGATTCTAAATGTTGTATCATGTACTCATAGACTGCATTAGCATGCTATTTTGTACATAAAAAGGAATAAGTTGAAAGGAACAGTATAGATAAACTGAATTGATATCAACTGCAGTCACACTAAACTATATCAAATTGTAATCCAACACCCTAAGATATATTTTGTATCTATTTCTAGGAACAATAATTTCTACCAGAAATAAAGTCAATTAAGATTAATATCTAAATATATTTTATACAATAACAAATTATAAACATTCTTACCTCTCTGCCTTAGATTATTTTCAGCTAAAATAAAATTATCATAGAGGATAAAATAAACATGACTAAAATTGGCTTCAAAGTATGTTTTTGCTTCATCTGCTTCAAAATGCTCTGAAAAAAATTATAACAATAATTATATAAATCAAGAAAGCTTGAGTTACTGGTACTATGTTGTAAAATAAAGTGCTATTATATCAGTATACATTGTTAAAATAACCATTATATTATATAAGAACTATATATTGGCACATATATTACAGTTATTTTCATCTAATTAACATGTAGAACGGAATAATGACGCTGAGTCTTGCGGCGAGAAAGTGGTAAAAAAGTTAATGTAACTTATTTATGGCTATCCAAAAAAACATTTACCTAAAACTATTCTTAAATGTTTTAATCGGGTTGTGGAATCTTTTTTTGAATCTTGAATTTTAACTGTAGATTTCTTGACATCTTGGTGAGATTTTTTTGTAAACATTGTCGTCCGTAGTTTAAAATCTTAAAGCGTAGTTTTATACATTGTTTTTAATTTCACATGTTTTAATGATTCCTTAAACGGCACTGTATATCCATGTAGATTTTATTTGGTTTTCTTATTTTCATTATCCAGTTTTCACTTTGCAATTGAGCCCCAAAATACATGAAATAGGTATTATGATTTACGATGATTGATCATTGGAAGACTGAATATTTTCCTAAATCGTGTCAAATGACAAGTCACGAGAAAAAAAATGACGGCTGACGTAATTTGATAGTCAATTGTCTGTCAGCAATGCGATTGTCATCAAACATTGACAGCAGCATCATTTTTTATTTTAAACTATTTATGGTCCTGGGGTCTAGCTTTTTAGAACCCATTTTAATAACTTCACAAGTAACATGGTGGACATTTTACTTCAGCTTTACTAAACATTTTGATCACATTATTAGGCACAATTCACTGAATTATATTTTTTATAATTTGTGCATATTAATACCATAATTCCAGAAATCCTAGACGGATTTTAATTATTAGATTAGCCGCGGTATGTTTAAGTTTATGATAAGTTTCCAGATCCTTAATTTCCTTTATCGCATTGCACTTTCGGCATCATTTATTAATAAACGATGATTAAAAACTACGTCAAGATCCGTTATAATTCACTTGTAAAAAAATTGAAAATATTTCTTCGTCGAGACCTCTATAATTTCGCTTCGTTTGACAACTCAGTCTCGTTATATAGAAAAGATTTTGTTCAAGATTTTTGCATTCTTGCAGGCAACATAGAAGCATTGTTACATAAATAATAAACTATATCATCATCATCATATATATATATATATACCTATAAAGTCCACTGCTGGACATAGGCCTGCCCCAAGGAAGCCCACCTATTACGATCCTGAGCGATCTGTATCCAGCGGTTGCCCGCGACCTTCGTCTTTCCATCGCGTAGCGGGATGTCCCACGCGATCGCCTTTCTTCCTCATTGGTTGTCGGTTCGTCGAGCGATGCGGCCAGCCCTTGCCACTTCAACTTACTAATACGGCGGGCAATGTCGGTTACTTTGGTTCAGCTGCTGATAACCTCATTTCTGAATTTATCTCGCAGTGAGACTCCGAGCATTGCCCTCTCCATAGCTCGCTGAGAGATTAAATACTTTGTGGAAATATGAAATTGGGTTTAAGAAGTATCGATCACTACTTGTATATTAAAAAAAAACGAGTCGATTTTTATAGATATTAATTAATATTACGTAGGCTTTCACAAATTTTTGGTACGGCCTCACGAAATAACTTAGCTCCTACCTAAACTTCCTAGAATATTTCCGCAACTGGTTTCTCCCACATAATAACTTTGTTTTGATTAAATGATGACCGCAAGTTCATTGTATGACGATTAAGATTCATTCTTCTCTGTACCTTCTCACCACTAACCCGTTTAATAAGATCACAGTGCACAAAAACTGTTTTTTTAGAAATTAAATTAAAAATGTTTTATTACACTATATTTTTTATAGTCCTTGTGATAAGTGTGAAATCAGCAAGAATTTCAAAAGATACAATAGGTTTTCCAGAATCGGATGAAAATCTTAATTTAATTAATAAACAGGTGAGTAAATATCTAATAATAATTAGCACTTTCATTTTGTAGGCATATAAAATATATTTTTTAGAAAATAATTATCTATATTAAAGAAATTTACAGTCTTCATTGTAGCTATAAAGTACTTTATGACTACTTTCTAAAAGATAGAATAGATATATATAATATTATATATATATATATATATAATAAATACTCTCAGAAATAATATTATTAATTGGCATGTTATTGAATGTTTAAAATTTATCAATTAGAACGTTAGCAAAAATGTTAAAAACAAACTTTATCTTATATATTGTTACTTATAAACCTCCGACGCAATGAGGGTGAGAGGTGTTGTAAGTTTGACGTTTGTCCATGGGAGTGTATATCAATGTTGTCGTAGTTTCTAAACGAATTAACTAATTAGTATAGGTATAGTATTCTATTTGAGTACTGACGTAGTCGAACAGGTTTACCGCAAGAATTTCATCCGTTTATGAGGTACTTTCTCTTATTTGAGTTTTTTTTATAGTATGGCGGACAACGAAAAAACTGGGCCTCCTATATTGTAAGAGAACACCGCCGCCCATGGACAACCACATCACACTCCGCGTATTGGTTGTATTGCCGGCTTTTTACGCCACTTATGCGCCATTTTTTAAAGCGTCTCCGAGCCGGCCCAATTTGTGTGTCAGCAAAATTGCTTCAGCATGGCTCTCCCACGAATGAGAATTGTGATTGATATGTTTGATATTTCTAAATCGTCTCAATTTTTGTTTCAGGACCGTTATCCAGTTTATTTACCCTCAATGTGTGATGATAATGAGCTGTACTATCCAGGAGACCAAATAGATGATTGGATATGCGACTGTCGACCTGGTGCGTTAATTATTGCATTGTTACTTATGATATTTAAATATTTTTTTTTAAATATATTATAGGCCTCCCCCTTGGACTTCCATGAATAGGGAAAGGGGGAGGCTTATGTCCAGCAGTGGACGTTTTACGGCTGAAATGACGATGAATGATGAATATATTACTTGCCCTCCTGTATAATAAGTACCTACCTACTTGGAAAAAGATATCGTTATCTTAAAGTGGAATATAAATAAAGAAATATATAGCGTTATAATTTATTTTTTTATTATTAACAATATTATATAGATTTTTATGAAACTTTTCTATCGCAATAAACGCTTAGATACATAATAATACTTAGACTATATACGTCTATATTATTGCATTATATTATTGTCTTGTTGCATTAAGAAATAACTCCCAGGCGGTAATTATATTGTTATGTAGTTTAGTTTGTTGAATAATATATTAGCACAAATACTTGGTTTGATGAGGTTAGTCATCATTCATATATCAGAATAACATAAGTTCGGCTGTTTGATGCTGATTAATCTCAGCTTTCTATTTGTATATGCATCTAGGCATACATTTGAGAATTATTAGAAACCTTTTACTTAAGTCTTACCCGTTCATTAAATTATTCTTAGACAGGTTTACATCAACAAATGTGGAAGCCATGTAATACGATTTCTTTTGTTTAGGATACTTATACTATCCTAAAACGGATTCTTGCTGGCCAGCATTCAGACGAGGTCCATGTTCCAGTGATAAACACTTAATATTGCCATTAGACTCGGCGATACCGATCTGTGTGACAAATCCGTGCAGCGACGGCTACGTCGAATGGAATGGAAGGTGTGAGAGGCTTGGGTTGCCTTGTTCTATTGAGTTTCCTCCCTCTGTTGTCTGGGTTAATGCTACAACCATTAAAATTGACTGTGTGCCACTTAATTTTTATAACAGATATGATTTAATCACGTCAGAAGCAAAGTGCCTCCCAGGTTGTAAAAGATACGTACAAAGTTCTTGTGTGCCACAATATATGTAAAATGTGAACTTAATAAGTTTGAACTTCCTGAATTGTTATGTTGTGTATGTATTATCGCTGAATAAATACTCTATCCTGTTGACTACGCTTAAAATAAATTGCAATCGGCGAAGAAACCGCGTGCCGAATGATGTTGGCGTCTAGTCTGTTACCATGACACCGGCATTTTGTATACTTGTATGGAGCCTTGTTGTTCTCTCAAAATTTATTCCATTTATATGAGAATATTGTTTAGTAGTTTAAACGTACATTAAAATGGTTTGTAATTAAAATGATAGGATGGAAATTATTTTGCTGGTAAGTTGAGTGTGCATATTGCTATGTGAAACATAACTGTAATGTATGTAGCTAAATATACATTAATAAGTCAAATTTGATTTATTTTCAAAGACATTTAAAAAAAAGGAAACTTTGATAAAATTATTTTAGGTATCTCAAGACCAGTCAGTATTTTATTATTTGTAAATAAGTAATGAGAAAGCGTTATCTGGAATTCTTAATTTATTAAAATATAATCCTTAACGGTGTGACATATAAGCGATGTTAAATATTACGAAAGTTTGGGTTTTACGAAATGTTTGTCCTATCTATATGTATGTAGTCTAATAAAGAATCTTTACGATATCTTTTTTTTAATATAATTGTGCCAATTAATTTTGTTTTTGAAGAAACTACAATCGTTGAAATGATGTCGTGAAAATGAATACATCTACATTGTCTGTTTTAAAGCAGCGATACATCCGTGTATCAAATGACGCAACACTTGGGTAATTTGCCATTAAAGGGAATTTTTTGCTCTAGCTCGTTTCGGTTAGTTAAAATAGGTCGTAGTCCGGTGCTTACATAGAGAAAATTCGATTTGGCTTCGTTCAATTAATTTCCATATAATGGCAACTTTGCTATCGCAATTGATCGGTGACCCACATTTAGTGGTTCTCCAGTTCACTACTGCCCATCAGATCTCATTAGCGACTCTCTTGATTGCGACCATCGATGTTTTGACCTACATCTTAAGGTGGTTTTTACCTGTTTCACTTTGATTTAGGTATAGATGTCAATGTATCTATCTATTATTATATTGCCTATTTAAACATCGATGTTGGATTTTTAAATTTTAGTGCGTAATTAACCAATGCGCGAACTGCGGCGCGATTGTTCATGGACGGTGCTCTTCTTTTACCATATAGGAGACCACCTGCTCTGTTGTCCACTATACTATATAATTTTTTTTAACTGCAATCTTTACTAAAGAAACACGTTTTAATAGGTATTAGAATTTATATTAAATATCTAATAACTTCTGTACGCATCAGGATATTGACACGGACATGGTAGGTACACAGGGGAAGCAAATATCACAAGACAAGGTAGGTCAGGGGGCACTAGCTTGATACGTAACCTACTTTCTATAGAAAATCGTTTTCTTGAATAATAAATTACTTTCCTACATCCTAAGTATAGTGAAAACAATAAGTTTTGTATCGACTATCAATACATACCTACTATAGCACTATTTAAGTGAGTTGCACGAGTCGGGTTGTAAATATGTCGATTTGAACTGTCATTTTGATTCATTTCCTGACAAAAAAATGAAAGTCATTGATGTGGAGGATACCTCGTTTTAAATGTTTACGTTAGGGCAGTGATAAAATGCACGGTCTATTATAAAGATAAGCAAGAACAACGGCAAGAAGAAAAGCCGGCAACACAACCAATTCGTGGATTGTGGCGCTGTTGTCCATAGGCAGCGGTGTTCTCTTCCCATTTAGGAGACCCACCTGCTACGTTGTCCGCTATAAGGTAAAAAAAATGAGATACGAATCCTTAATCTTCAAATTGCTTATGGGTAAACCCGAAAGGACAGGTTTTTTGGTTGCTACTTTTAATAACGCAACATATTAATAAAAAAAATAATAAATTTAATTTTAAGTTCCGACAAGAAGATTGCAAATAAGAGTATTAATAAATATAAATGTATAACTAGATTCAAAAAAATTGTTCCTATAGTAAAGTTTAGACAAATCTAGACAAGATTTAAAAATTAAGCGATTTCGTTTAGCCATTGTTAAGTCCATATAAAACTATAATCTTTATTTCCTGGCTACAAAAGCTACAATTAAAAGGAAAGATTGAGATAAGTATTAATACTCAGTTTCATTTTAGTACTTATATATAATTAATTATAATATTTTTTATTTATGCCATCGTTGGCAAACGAGCAGGAGGCTAACCTAGGGCAAGCGGTCCTCCGCCCATGGACAGCCCCAGCCCTTGCAGAGCCTCGGGTGCATTGCCGGCCTTTAATAATGTACATAATTAGAGAAGTTACGTAAATTCATCTGATTCAAAGTGAGTTACGTGCGCGATTACCATCTAAGGGGTAGCAGGGGTGACGTCACGCACACCCCTGCTACAAACCAATCCAACACCGCAACACTTTCATATACACATAATATACATTGTGCCTAACCCACAAACTTTGTGATTCAACCTTGGATAAGAAAATCTTAGTAAGGCTTGATCCACAAAAATATAAAAACCATTTTCAGGTGTATTTGATTATGGTTTTAAATACTAAATGAATCATTAACATTTTGAATATTATTAAGAGGTGCTATAAATGGAAAAGAAAAAATATGATTTTTTTCCTTTACCATTTCGTGATCATTCACGTTATATCACAATAATTTTTTTTTTTGCAAATTGCTACTTCCAAATGAATACTTCATTTAATTGTAAAGAAATTAAAAAGTAAAGAGAATTGTGATACATAACGAAGATATGACTCTAAGGAACTTTCATCTTTTCTTTGCATAATAAATTCTTTATCGGTGACCTGGTTTTGTACAATAAGATTAGGTAGGTTATTGCGTGCAGCTCAACGCCATTAATGTCCGAATGGGCAGCGGGCGGCCACAGTTCTGTAAGGGTTCCACGGTCAGAACTCCCGTACTCAGTCGACAGTTCGCGCCCTCCGCGCCCGCTCGTCGAGGCTCACATTCTTATAAGCATCAAATGAAAGGCCTCATGACGATCAAACGCTAACCCTTATGGACAAATTCAGACAAGGGAGCCGGGTTGATCCCATCCCCAGTATTCTTAAGAAACCAAAATACCAGAACAATAGTGATCTTCTTGACAAAAGATCCAAGATAAAACGCGAAAATGTTACCAAAAGAGTCGACGTGAATCTTCCGCTCGTCCAAGGTTGCACCCCTTTAATGTATGCTTGTCAACAAGCGGATTATAAAACAGTGGTCGACATCCTTAACAGAGACGTAAGTTATTCTATTTTTCAGCTTAATAATTGAGCAGTAATTTTTACTAAATTTTGCTGATATTATTGAGATTACATGAGCACAATAGACTAAATAAAGAAATACTGTACAATGCAGAGGTTGTACTTCAAACCAGCGTGTTATTCGAGCACGCGATGTAACGCAGATTGCATATACGTGCCCTGTAAACAACCTGTCTGTCTATCCTTTAAATTTTCCCTCATAAAATTACTTAAATGTTTTATTGAAAATTAATCAATAAATCAATAAATAAAGTACACTTCATCTTTGTTAAACATTGGTTCTTATGAATCACATATTTTATCTAGGTATATTCATTATACTTCCAGAGCCTATATAGTTAAAGTCCGTTGTAATCAATCAATAGTTACGATGTCGTACTTTAATGTCTGCTAACAATCTTTTAAACTGATACAATGTGGGTGGGCTATTGATGTAAATGTATCCTTTTTTATGATATAGCGGGCAACGGAGCCAGTGGATCTCCTATATGTTTTCTTTGAAACTATCACGAAGATATGTAAAATCGTTGAATAGCTTTAATTCACAAAGAATAGTATTAATTCGTTATTGCTCTTTTTATAAGATAAAAAAACAATAGACTTTATTTAAGATAAAAATTATTTTTGGCTCAATAATATTATAATATATATACCCAAACATATTATATCTTTTTTGTGAATGACATCAAAATGTCCTAATAGTAAAAAAATATTACTCTATAGTAAATAGGCATACTTGATACCATAAAAAAGACACTGCTTTTGAATATCCATTTCGGCCTATCATTATATTTGTTACAATAGTTAAGTTTGGTAATACTAACATATATATTATGTTTTTCTTAACTGATATAGAATGTGGGTAAACTTGGTATGAAAAACAAAACCGTCGAATTTGTGACCTCTTTTTAGATTGTTTGAAGGTCGGTTAATAACTTTCAGCCATCATCAGTTCGCAAACGTGACCGTGGTTTGAGGTGCGCGCTACACTATTGCGCGTCTAGCGGACAGGCGAATCAGAGTGCGCATGCGACGTGCGCAGATCGCGTTCTTATGGCTGCTCCCGCCCTCGCCAATGCTCGTGATGCAGATGGTTTAACGCCACTTCATTTGGCAGTAGTGCATGGCAATGTACCCCTAGTACAAACCCTTTTAGCTGCTGGTGCCGATGTCAATGCAAAAGATGATGAGCATCATACAGTTGTTCATTGGGCTACTGGTAAGATTTAATCTAGAAAAGAATATGGCAATATATTATGCAATGCAATGGTAAAACAATCTGTTTGAATCATAGCGAACTGATATTTCTTCTCAGTCTACTATACCTGATATATCTGTCAGTAGGAGTGTAATAGTTATTAAAGAAAACACTGGTGAACGTCGCTTATTTAACTCTAATTAGAAGGTTTTGAATTTTTGAACTTTATAGAATAAAAAAATTCTGAGCTACAGTAGTTACTTTAAAAAAAAAAATTAGTGAAAGAAACCGAGTTGTCGTGATTAAGAACATCAGCGCTCTCGCCGGCAGTTAACCTGTTATCAGTGGTGTCACGCCGACAATCTGAATTGCCTTCCCATCATTAATAACCCGCGAAAATGGTTTCGCACTAGGATAGATTCATAGTTAAAACATCAATTAATAATAAAATAATTAAAACTTAATAATTTTTGGTAAATTTATACTAGCTATGTTAATAGCGTTTATAGTAATTTGGAAATATTTAAAAATATACCGCGTTACGTTATATTTAAAATAAATTTGTTGGAAATTTGAAATATTACATGAAATGAATCATGTTGGTATTCCAATCCGGTAAGGCTGTCCGATAGTATTGAGCGGCGAACAAGGTCGGGTCCTTGAACTCATACCTAATGGATAGCTAGGACTAACTTATGCTAAGAATGGAAAAGGCTGACATTGATTTAACGCTATAAACGACTTTAAATATTATAATGACTAACGAAATAATTATAAAAAAGGCTTAGTAATACCTTAACCTAGTGATGCACCCCCATGCGTCTAGATTGTAGATTACGATTTAAGTATCCACAAATAAAATAAGTGTCTAATAAGCGAAATGAATGAACTATGAAAGTTCTATTCTCTACTTGATTTTTTACACCGTGTAGGGACACACGGTAGTACAAAAGAATGAGGGTTTTGTTTCATGCTTCCGTTTCCAACCCTATTTTCCCGGCTTAGTTAAAACAATTACTTAAAGACGCCCGTTCGAGAAGACACCAACGGACAGGCTTAAAAATGTGGTATTTATTGTAATAATCATGTAGTAATTGTCGATATAACATAACAAGTGAATACATCTTTTATTATGGCCTCAATAGTCCTGTGGTACTCATTCCTAAAGTTTAATCATCTTCAATTTAATTAAATATGTATTTTAAAACAAATAAATATAAATGTATAGTCTGCGGGGAAGTAGGAGCACTCCGTGCAGTACTAGCGGCAGGGGCAGTTGCAGCAACTCCGGACCAACATGGGGGCTACCCGCTACATTATGCTGCCCAGATGTGCGGAGCTCCTGCTGCTATTGATAATCAAGTATAATATATGAATTAGTAGAGATAAGTAGAGTAATTTATTTATAATTTTTTATTCTATAGCGGACAACGCAGCAGGTGGGTCTCCTATATAGTAAGAGAACACTGCCACCCATGAACAACCACGCTATAGTGTTCGCATTGGTTGTGTTTGAGAATTGTATTGAGAAGTCTGTGAACCCGTGTATCACTTCAGATGAGCCGGCCCAATCAGTGCGTCAGCATATGTTTCAGCGTGGCAACGGGTACGACAGTATTAAGACACTCGCTTAGCCACTGTCAAGCCCTTACAGAAACCGAATAAATTATAATTGTTCAGATCGGGATTCGAACTCGTTACCTCTCACGGTATATTTTTAATACCATTAAGCTACAAGGCTCTCAGAAATTTAAAATCATGCCTTAATCGTAACTAATCAATACTTCCCACTTTTATTTTTTGTACCTACTTGTAACAAGTACTAAAAGTAACTACTTTAGTATAAAACTATGGTGTAGAATACAATAAAGAATTAATATTTATTATTTATTTGTTGTTTTACATTTTTACATGTAACACGTTGTTGTATGTTTCATGAAAATAAATTAGAGCCGTGGTGCAGCTTTGGAAGTATTACGAGCATTGGTAAAAGAGGGAAATGCAAGTGTGGATGTAAGAGACGCAGATGGTCGCACTCCGTTGCTTTGGGCAGCTTCAGCAGGTTCCGCGGCTGCGGTTCTAGCTTTGCATCAGGCTGGGGCAAGAGTTGATGATTCCGATAGGTAGGTGTTCGTAATCTTAGTCTTTAAATAGATGTAGGTGTGCTCTTGCATTAAAAATTAAAATAAAAAGCAAAACTAAAATTAAAAGCAAAATAAATAATTTAAATCAAAATATAAACTCTTTTTTAGGGATGGTTTAACTGCATTACATTGCGCCGCTGCAAGGGGTCATACAGAAGCTTTAGAGACTTTAGTGGGCCTTTGTGGAGCTCGTGTGGACGTGGCAGACTCTCATGGATGCACCCCATTGCACTACGCCGCTGCTCTTGGTCATGCGGATGCAACGTCTGCCTTAATTGAACACGGAGCTGATGCTCATAGACAGGATCGAAGAGGCCGCAGTCCAGCACATACAGCCGCTGCTAAAGGGCAAATTGAGACAGTGCGAATTCTAGGTAGGAAAATTTACATAATTTATCTGCACTGTAAGTGATTTTCATCTTTATAAATTTATTTTAATAATTTCAGGAGCTCGCGGCGCTAACTTATGGCTACGAAATTCAAAAGGCGATTTGCCGTTACACGAGGCAGTTGCATCGGGCCGTAGAGAACTCGTAAAATGGCTATTAGATGGTAGACCATCACAAGTTAATGCTACAAATCATGAAGGACGATCTCCTTTACATATCGCAGCTGCTTCTGATAACGCCGATCTTTGCAGGTTATTATTAGATCGTGGTGCAGAAGTTAATTTTGTAGCGAGATCGTCAAAAAATGAACCCATCACTCCTTTAGATTGTGCGACTGTTCGTGGACATCGGTCCACAGCCAAATATATACAGATGCATGGAGGTCTACCTGCATCAAAACTTCCAAGTACTCAAATTATCATTGATAATACACCAATTACTAGCTTACCTACGCGACGTGTAACAAGTACAAAAATAGATTTACGTGACAAAATAAGAATAGAAAAACGGGAAGTTGTAGAGGTTTCTAGTCCAATGCAAGAAAGGCGAAAGTTTAAGTACGAATGCAATTTGAACTCTGATAGTTCTTTGGACAATAGTAAAAACAGAAATAAATATGAACGTAGATATTCCGAACGTAGAGAGAGGTTAAATAATAAACAAAGAAGTTTTAGTGACGGATATGATACTGAAGTAGAACCATGCTGTAAACATGGACGTCGTAAGCAAAATCCCACTAAAGAAGCCAGATCTCGTAAAAGTAGATCCAGAAGTGAACCTTCGAAACGTCATCGATCAACGTCGAAACATGATCGTAGATCTAGATCTAGTTCAGAAGATTCGTCAGATACTTCTATTTGCAGAGAGAAACAGAAAAATAAACGTCATAAAAAACGATACAAACGAAGAACACAATCCACCTCCGATAGTAGCACAGAATCCAGTGAACGTCGTAACACTAAAAGAAAAGGTAAAAAAACATCAATTCATATTGAAAACGATGATGAAAAACAATGTGTAAATATTATAAAGTATAAAGCACCTGAAAATATACAAACTAATAAATTGCCACAGAATCTAGAACCAAGTGTTTCTCTTGACATTCCTTCAGAAGCAACTGATATTCGGACAAACACAACCATACAAACTGTAAATAATAAAACACACAGTGAAACAGAAACTGATACTGTGTCATTAAAAACTAACATGGTTATAACTGAAGCACAAATACATATGGAAAAAGAATGTAGTCAAAACGGCAATTCGGAAATAACCTTAACTCTTGATTCGTTAAACAATGTGTCAATTGAAACTTCTAATTTAAATGTATTGCAAACGAATGTAAAAGACAAAGTCGAAAATGAAAACGAATTACAGAAAGATGAAAATGAATGCAATGGCATAAAAGAAAAGACTGAAACTGAGAGCATTCCTGAATTAGAAGATCAGCAGATGGCTAAAAATGAGACAGAATTACAAAATATTGATAAAACTTCCAAAGAAAACGTAGTTGAAAGTATTGAAATGAAAAAGGACGGAACTGAGAGTTCACGTTCCGACGATATAATAAACGAAGCATCCAAAGAAATAACTCAGAATAAATCTTTTCAGATCTTATCAGATTATAAAACATCTATGATGAGTGATAATTTTCAAGAAAAGCCTGATGATTCTCGATCAGATATAATAAAAGCGCAAGTATCGGAAGAAAAAAGTTCATCTAGTGTTTCATTTTCAAATAAGGATGAAATCATAAAAATAGGCGAAGAGAATGAATCTAATGAAATTGATGCAACAGAGATTGAAAATAATCAAACCAATCTTCAAAATATTGGTACAGAAGAAATAAATGATTTGGAACAACGAAACAAAAGAGAAAATATTTTATTTCCTGATAAAGGAATATTATCCATTATCGACGAGGTTCCTCAAAATAAAATTCAAACACCACAGCATAGCATTTCAAGTGAAATAGAATTGAATTCACCACTTCACGAAACATATTCAAAAAATCCTAAAACCTCAAAAGAGAGTGAATCAACTAGTAGAAGGAGTAGTATATATGAGACTGAAAGTTATAAAGTATTATCTGAAACTACTGGAGCAGTTGAGGCAAGTCCAGGTATCTTAAAAAAAACAATTGCAGTAGTTGACACTTTTTTTGATGATGAGGATGAAATAGAACAAAAACTTTTACAGCAAAGTTCGTTCGGAAGGATTCCTAGTGTAAGTGATAATGAAATATATTGTAGTCAATCAGAGGCTAATGGTAAACGAAAACGATTTCGTAAAAAAGGTCGTTCACGCAGTCGTATACGTACAGCCATACGATCTAAAAGTGAAAATTCTGAAAGAGGTTACGAATCCAGCGGTGTGATGGACTCTGGGTTTGAACCAAGTCCAAGGCCAATTCAACGTTGTATAATAAGCCCTAGGCTAAATGCTTACTATCAGCAAAGGAAATCAGCTGGAAAATTATCCAACAAATCTGACAGCAAAATCCCTGTAAGAAAACCGGGAGACAAAAACGCAGTTGATATGCGATCTGTTACTCAGAGAATACAGACAAATATGAGAAGGTTCGTTTGAAGTTATGCTTCTTAGTATAAACTTTTATTATGTATTTAGAATGTTACTAGTTGAAGTTTTATTTTCAGATACTACTGCGAGAGAAAACTATTTCAACATTTATTAGAATTGAAACGTCTACAAATAAGAACAAGTAAGGCAAACGAAAGTGTTTTGGTAAAAAGAGCTATAGATGAGTACAACAAGTCATGCCTGTCACATGTAGGTCTCGGCAGCTATAACAGTACTGAATACTCATTCAGTAGTTTTGAAAAATTTCTCTATCAAAATCTACGAAAACTACAAAAGAGTGGAAAGAAACATTTAGACAATTTACCTGAAAAACCGATAGATTTTGATTATGGAGAAAGTGAGTTATATAAAATGAGTGCTATTCCGGACAACCCATGCCTGTGCACGAGCAAAACACATCGATGCTTTCATGCTGTTCATGCCTATACTGGAATTCCTTGTTCTGCATACAGTAAGTAATCTTACTGACATTAGAGAAATTGTGCTTATTATCAGAGAATTAAAGCTTTTTTTGTAGTTCCTTACAGGTGGAACCATCATACAATGCCCAAACCTGCCAGTAGGAGTGCAACAACGAAATCCAAAAGCTTCTTACCCAAAATTCATACAAAATCATCTACGAGTTCAGAAAAAGCGCACGTTACCCTGGAAGTGGCTCATGGAACTGAAAAACAGCTTATAGCTTTACCCGCCGAGAAATTAGATAAAAATAAGAGATACTATGTAACATTTACAGTGAAAGGGTCAGAACCACCGTCAGATAATGACAACACCACTCCAAAGTCAGCTAAACTGAAACCTGGTCAGAGTGGCTGAACATGTTATGATGTTAACATACAAAGTCAAATCATCATCAAATCAAATGAAGCTATTGTTTTCCTTATATCACTTGATAAGCTCAAAACATTAACATATCATTTAATTGAAGTAGCAATGGCCGCAATTTTTAATGTCCCAATAATAGATTTAGAATAACGACCGCCGATATAGATATATTTTTCTATTTGATTAAATTTTTAATTGCATTCATTCTAGATATACCTGTCTTCCCGTGATATAATTTAAATTTGCACAAATTAAATAGGTAATCTGTAGTTCGTGTCGTTTTCAATATCGATGAGATTTGTGTATAATGTAGCTCTCTATACCAATAAAATTTGCGCTCCCGTGTCTTCTTAAAATTAATAAAATAATTATTTGATAAAATATACATGCTTCTAATATATTTGTTGCTACAATATACGATTAACTATGTTGATTTAGGAATTCCCCAACGTAGAATGGTAAACTTCTTGATTAATCACAAGAACGAGTATTTCCTTGAATGTAAGAGGTAAATATAAGCTTATTACTGACGTGTGTTAAAAAAACTTTGTATTTAAGACTATTCAAAACCTTTAGTTAAATCAAAATTATCGTTGTGCGTAATGTTATGTTATCATAATCACCAGATGAAATTACTTTAAAATGTCGATATTTAACTCAATACTAGTACGGCAAGACAAAAAAATCAGAGATCAGGCTAAAGTTTTGTCTCATTAAATAGCATAAAATAGTGTAAAAAATTGGATATTGAAAGCGGCTCATAGTTTTTAGCACCCAGAAGATCGTTTATGTCGAATAAATAATATATTTTGATGTGCATGTGTTTCTCATTTATAAATTTTCTACCTATTTAACATTTCGTGACATACTTGTTTGTATACATATGTATAGCTTATAAGAGATAAAAGTTTCAACATTAATATTTTAATATAATGAATTATCAATTAAATATATAAATGAATTAAAAGGATAATTAAGACAGTAAGCACAAAAAGTACCACTACAAACTAGACTCCAAGCAATAACGCAACTCCTGCCAATGTCCATCTCGTCGGCTTGTCTTTGGTCTTCAAATTAAATGTCCACACGAAAGTTGGTCCACGCATACTAAAATAATACTTTATTAAATTTCTGATTTAATCACGTGTAAAAAAATAATCTTACGAAAAGTGAGTAATAGAAAGCATTGTATCTACATACTAAACAGTATATATATACTACTCATAGCTTGTCATTATTTAATTATAACATAATTATGTTTTTTAATAGATTAATAAATAGAAATATTATATTTTTAAATAATAACGACGCTATTAAATAGATTGTAGTATATAACTGAGAGGACAGCCTCTTAACTTTAAGTTAGAATCTAAACTATAATTGAAAATTATCAAATCTCACCGAATCTTATAAACGGGACACTCGTACACATTCTTAGTGTCCTGTTTGTCCTGTGTCACGGCTTTAATAAATATGACGGGCACTATCGGGAACAGCTCCATCATTCGGGACTCAACAATACCTCCACTTGCGGTGTCCCAGCGAGCCCCTTCCATATAGAGGCCGTGAATATTCGCCCCTTCACGTGGTGGAGCGCTGTAAAAATAGATACCTTTTGCACTGAAACTACTGCTAACATTTTATTTATTTATATCAAATTATAGATAATATAATATATATAAATACTGCAATATTTATAATCATTGTTGAGGACGTTCTTTTTATTTTACAAAGGTATAAAATGAAATGTATTAAACATTAAAGTAAGAATTATATTAAACAATAACATCTTTGACAGTCGCATCAGACGGAAGTACACTTGTATGTTATACTTCTTGTATTTTGTAACTTTCAGAAATTTTGAACATTGTTCATAAAATATCCTCGTCGTTAGTGCTCAGACTATAGACTCACTTGAAATCACCCCTATGCTTCTTAGTGACGTCACAGTTGAGGCACATTTTATCTAGAGGCCACTCGTTCTTACGTGCCGTTTGTTGCATGATTGCTGTCAGGAAGGATTGCGGGTTGAAGAAGCCTGCCAGCCAAACTGCTGGGGGTAGCTGTACATAAAAACGTATTAATTGCGTTCAGAATCGTTACATAAAAGTGGTGAATATATAAATGGACCACGCCGGTTACTTAAATAAAGATATAATAAAGATAAATAATTACATTGAAGTCACCAGACCAATTTTCAAGTTCGACAAGCCGTAAACAGAGATCAGAAAACCAAGCAGCCAAACCAAGGAGACTCGGATATGCGAGTTTCGTCCAAGAATCGGGCACCTTGTCCATAAACAGTGACTCCATTAATTTCTCCATGTCACTGCTGATCGTTAGTTCACCCTGAAAATATTACTTCGAACTTGATGTAAAAAGTAATTAACTCCCGAGGTCTTAATAAAAGTTGGTTGAATTATATTAGAAAGATTTAATCGTTCTTGAAGTTTCTTCAACGTGGTGAAAACTACAATTTTGATAGAGAATTATGATTTTAATACATTATGTTAATTTTAATATGTTAATGCGGCAGAGAATTGAATCGTAATTAAGATTACCTTCAATCCTAACTCGACCTCCTTTAGAGATCTCCTTATCTCTCCCATAAGTCTGTTCATCCGTTCACACTCCTGAAGGGCCACAATCGTGAAGGGAGTCAATTCTTCCACTTTCCCCATTAACTCTTGTAAATTGAATGGTTCAGGAACTCGGTCCAATATATCGTCTAGAATGTAACGGACCTAAGACAAAACAGTTGCTTTAGAGAACGTAAAATACATCATAAATTACTTTTCACTCACGTAGCATTTTTCAAGTATAAGTAATATATAAGTATACTTGAAAAATGCATTAATTTAATTGCATATGCCATATTCAATACAAGCATAAAACTAAGAAGTCGATAAGAGTGAGATAATAGTAAGCACATTTTACCATTTCTTCTTTAGTAGCGCCACCACCGGCTTGAGCCCCGGTATCTCTCGGCTGCATTTCAAACACCACCTGAAATTATTATCGTATCACTTTAGATTTCATTACTAATTTCATATCCAATAAAACCATATTGCATTAAATCATTGGTTTGGTTTTTAATTTTTGTGTTGTTATCTCTTGTGAAATTGGCAGATGTTTATTTGCGACATCGTAGCTACTAAAGGAATGATTGCCTCCTTATTTGAAATTTAACAATTATGTGACATAATCCAAGCACATGGCGATGTCAAACTAAATCATAATTTGGCTATAACAGCCTGCTGTAGCCCTGTAAATTATGCTATAAATACGTCCATACTAAACTGTGGCTAAATTACCTTGAATAATCTTTCCGAAACGGTGGTTAAATAACCGATC
>DWCF01000443.1:0-46800 GCA_018230265.1 Delias oraia
TCATCATTTCAGCCGTAAGACGTCCACTTCTGGACATAGGCCTCTCCCTTGGACCTCCATGAATACCTGTCGGAGGCGACTTGCATCCAGCGTCTTCCAGCGACCTTTATAAACTCATCTGTCCACCTTGTGGACGTCCAACGCTGCGCTTGCCGGTCCATGGTCCCCACTCTAACACTTTTCAGCCCCATCGGCCGTTATACATAAAAATATATTTTTTAACTGTGTTTAGAATTTTATGAATAAATCATTGTCCTTAATTTAACATATACATTTATCATTCATCATCATCAGCCTGTCATTATCGCCCACCTATTACGATCTTGAGCGATCTGAGTCCAGCGGTTGCCCGCGACCTTCGTGAGACCGTCTTTTCATCGCGTGGCGGGACGTCCCACTCTGCGCTTGCCGGTACACGGTCGCCACTCGAGAACATACATACATACATACATTTATAAATTAAAATTATAAATGAATTCGTCATTCATATATTTGTCCTCTAGCAAAATCCTATTAACGCAAAATATTATATTCTCAAAGTTCTAAAAAAACTCGAGGCACACTAATTGGTACGAAGTTTTTTTATTTGTATTTTTACCCTATTAATTATAAAGTTCGTTGAAATCACGTATTTACTAAAGTTTTATATCTTTTAAGTTTTTTATGAAGATTAAGAGACAAACTGGCAGTGACTCATCTAGAACATCCTTCGCCCATAGACACGCCGAACACCCATCGTTACCGGCAATTTAGGAATACGTACGCTTTTTTTTAAATTCATCAAATCGTATTGATTTGTAAATACCTCTGCAGGTATTGCAGCTGTTAGCACAGCGGTGGTGCGCCGTAGTGTTGCCCAAATTCAAGCTTTAGCTTAGTCTTGGTATTGCGCTGCCAGTCTTGGTCTTGATCTTGCAGCAAGTCTTGCAAGTCTTGAAATTACCTATTAGACTGTTGATATTTCATCATCATTAGTCATTTAAGTCCACTGCTGGACATAGGCCTCCCCCAAAGACGCCCACCCGCTGCGATCTCGATCGATCTGGATCCAGCGGTTGCCCGAGACCATCGTTAGATCGTCTTTCCATCGTGTGGCGGGACGTCCCACTCTGCGTTTATTAAAGTTTAATTATGACTAGAATAACCTATCAGAATAGGAATTTTGAGGGTGAATTAGCATAGCCATAGTAAATACCAACCAGATTTATAAAATATGTCTAAAGATTTAATGAGAAATACCAAAAATAACTGCCAAAATAATAGCTGCAAGATACAAGAGTCTTGCAGGCTTAGTCTTGTTCTTGCTCAGGTCTTACACGGTCAGTTTTAGTGTTGCTAAAACTAGCCGGTCCGGACAAACATCGATGTAATAGGGATTATCTTTGCAACACGTAAGAGATTGATAATTTGAGACATTGTTTCAAGTAAACCAACGATTATAAGTTAAATTAGTTGAGAGTTAAACTTTATCCAAGTAATAACGACCATAAATCTAAAGCTAAGTTTTGTCTAATTAATGTTTTGTACGTGAATCCAAAGAGGATGTTAATGTCTGTTGTTACTACAGCAATAATTCATAACATACAAAAACATATGATCAAAACCTACTCATTTATAACAAGTATTAATGATAATCAGGAATTCATTTAGAAGTTTCCTGCCAACATCGTCAAAATACCTTTGATGAACTCAATCAACAAACCTATTCAAAATGTGTGTATATTATTAAGTATTAAACATTATATAGTTATAAGTATAAAGGTACTAGATAGATACATACTTTATTGTACACTTTTTTAAATTCTATAGCGGACAACGGAACAGGTTGGTCTCCTATATGGTAAGAGTAAACCGACGCCCGTTAACAATCGCGCCACAGTCCACGCATTGGTTGTGTTGTCGGCTTATTACGCCTCTCAAGCGGAAGTTTTAAGGGCCTCCGATATCCTACCGAATAACACCGATTGTCAGAAATACACAAATTATGGAGTTAAGCAACAAACACCGCAAAATTTATGTATAAGATTAATAAAATCTTCGTAACCAGTTTTGGGTTTTGAACTGAGTTAATTACAAAAACTTAATCAATTATTATTATTAATTTATTTAAAAAATATTAGTTCAAAATGGGATTTATTGTGTAGACATGTATTTGCTAATCTTAACATAGTTTTTCACGTGCTAGATACGTCACGTCCTATAGACTCATTTAAATATACCTTATTAAATGACCCGAAAAATGTTATTTTTTTTATAAATTATTCTATAGCAGATAACAGAGCTGTTGGGTCTCCTATATGGTAAAAGAACACCACCAGTCATGTACAAATGCGCCACAGTCCGCGCGTTGGTTGTGATGCTGGCTTTTCACGGTCAAGCGGCATTTTTAAAAAGGCTTCCGATAACCTCACTCACTCTACGAAACACAGTAGTACCGTTTCACGCTGAGTATTCCGTGACCCCGTGGTGTCACTTCGGATGAGCCAGCCCAACTAGTGCGTCATCATGGCTCTTTCACGGGTGCGACAGTATTAAGACACTCACCCGGCCACTATCAAGCCCTTCCAGAGACCGAAAAAATTATAAATGAAATTATAATTTATAGTTGTCCGGTCGGGATTCGAACCCGATACCTCTCGCTTCATTGTACACTTGTAAATTATAACAGCTAGATTTATACTGTTGCTGATTTTTATAGTCATTTCAAGTTCTACAATTTTTCTCTAAAACTCAATCATACATATATTATCTCTCATCATTCAGGCAGTGTTAGAGTGGAGACCACGGACCAGCAAACGCAGCGTGGGACGTCCACCCACAAGGTGAATAGACGACTTTATAAAGGTTACCGGAAAACTCTGGATGCTGGTCGCCCCCGACAGGTATTCATGGAAGTCCAAGGGGGAGGCCTATGTACAGCAGTGCTGAAATGATGATGATGATGATTCAGGCAGTATTCGTACGAAACATTGTGCGACCGTTTTAGATTCGACTTTACATATCGACTACCATGATAAAGCCTTTACATTTTCTAATTAATATAATGCTTGTCTTAAATAACACATTTTTATTTGTATAATAATTTTCAAGATCAGTTGAGTATATCTAGAGATTACTCCCTACAATGTTACACATTCTTAAATCTCTCTCTTTATAATATTAGTTTAGATAGATAAATATTACGTAAAAATATTTAAAAATTTTCCAACGTTCAGTTTGAAACAGCTACGCAACGCGTAAAAAGAAACGTGTTCTTTCGCATTTACCCTGATGAGATTCACGTAATGAGGACAACTGAAATTTAGTATGATTGAGAGCACTGGGATCCGTCACAAATGGTGATACGCTCTAATGAAATGATTACTCAGATTCAAAATTATTTGATCTAGTTCAATACTAATTAATATTATCCGATTAAATAGTATTTTCCGCTAAAGCTTTTGTTATTCAAACTTTTTTTATATAGTAAATTGGGCAACGTAGTAGATGGATCAACTCTATGGTAAAAGATCACCGCCCTCCAAAGACATCCACGCTAAAATACGTGCTTTGTATTGCCAGCTTTTTATGCCACTGTAGCAGTATAATTTCAAGGACATCTGATATAATCAGGGAAACAGTACAATTACTGTTTCACGCTGGTATTCTATGAGCCCGTGGTGTTATTTCCGATGAACTGGATATATAAGTGCGTCATCATATGCTTTGCCACCATTTCCATAAAAAATCTGACGTACGCAAAATAAGGAGTAACGTAAATGTTTGAAAGATTGAGTAAACGCCTTTAAAAAGTATAAGGTAAAAGTACACTTTAATTTAGCCTAGTTTCGATTTAGCGAAATAAATACCTACCGACTCCGGATATAGAGCCCTTTGAAGCTTTCAAACTGCTCCAGCCATTGTTTAACCTTGTACTTAAGATCAAATAACCGTTCTGACACCTCAAAAACCTCAACTTAGCCTTCTGCCTTTCACTTCAGACTCTGTAATCTTAAATCTTTATTTATAATTATGAATCCTACGTTGTTTTTCCTGATAAGTAATATTATTAAGAAGGTTTACATACCATATCATAAACTAAATAAAAAATGACATCTTCACAGATGAGGCATATTTTAGCGCGACCCACAAAAATGTAATTTTACCATATCGACGCGTATTTTTGACTTTTTTTTAATATATTCTACTTCTATATCATCCTCTATGGAGCGATTTTGGTTAATATATTAGCTTTCAGGGTACAGAAAGAATATTAGTTACACACTCCGATAAAACACAACTGAACAAAACTGGCGAGGAAAAATTGTGGTATTCGCTCATATCTGCTTGAAATATTAAATTTTATTCACAAATTCAGTTGAATATTACATTTTCAAGAAGGCTGTACATAATAATACCTTAAAAAGACAGCCTCTTAATTTTTTTAGGATATATATAGGTTTAATTTCGGGCTAACAACAATTATTTTCTCTAATAAATTCATCCGTGGGAGAGCCATGCTGTAGGATATGCTGACGCACTAATTGGTCTGGCTCGTCCTCAGTGATACCACGAGCTAACAGAATACTCAGCGTGAAACCTTATTTGTACTGCATTTCGCAGAAGAGTGTTTCGCAGAGTGAGGATATCGGAGGCCCTTAAAAATGCCGCTTAAATGGCGTAAAAAGCCGGCAACACAATAAATGCGCAGACGGTTGCGCAGTTGTCCATGTGCGCCAGTGTTCACTTACCTTACAATAGGAGACCCACCTGCTCTATTGTCCGTTATACTATTAAAAAAATGTAATCCTTCGCTGGTCTCCTTTGGCTACACGTTTCTTTAGAATGAGTCTCTCTAGAGATTTGATACCAGTAGATTACTCAGCCAGAAAGAATGTTGAAGTAAATAATCATGATACAGAGAACCCGAATAGGAGAATAATGTATGTAATAAATGTTACTCATAAAAAATATTGTTAAGAAGCAGACGCTCCTAGATCTCATTCGTCGTTCGTAAATGCGCCTCAAGGGAAACACGAAATCTACAAACAAATTGTTGAGGAAAAATGTTACACCATTCCTAGTACTACAATGCATGTTAGTAGGCAGAAATTCTGACGACGTTTTACTGTCTAAGCATGAATGTCATTTGTCATTCTCGTGTTGACATTGACAAGTCAAAAGTTGCCTCATTTATGGTAATGGCCGCCAATAACATTTAAAATATAATTATTTTTATAAATATAGCGGTCTCAATTTTGATATATTTTGATTTATTTAAGATACTATATTATCAATTGTCTTGATTCTCTTCTATTTTACAATTAATATTAGTTTAGTTTTTTTAGGTACCTCGGTAATTTAATAAGTATTTAATTCATATTGTAATGTGTCAACTCTCTGATATTATCTGCTTGTAGAGAATACAGGCAGATAATATCATAGAGTAAAATATAAAAAAATATATAATAATAATATAATAAAATTTCTAATGTTTAGAAATAACTAAACATTAAAAATTTTAAAAGAAGATTTTACCTATCCCTAAAAGTGCGGCAGCATACCCGCGGCACAGTAGCAATGAAGTTAGACAGAGGACTGCTTATTCTATTTGCCACTCCATATTCATAAAAATTTTCACGAATAAGAAATGCCCCAATCAGCGATTACATGCAACACTATATTTTTCCATTCAATATCTTCAAATATTTATATTTTCTACCGTTAATTTTCCTCAGTAAAGCGCCTTCTGTGTGAAGCTATATAAAATCTTAATTAAGCCGATCAAAAGAGTTTCCGTGTAAATAAATGAAAAAAAATCATAAAAAAGAAATTTCCTCTTCAAGCATTCCCTAAGCTTTGAAAGAAACCGGAAATGGGAATGTTTTAATGAATTGGAATATCTCTTTTGGTTAACTTTTGGTTAACTTATTTGCCATTATTTTCTCGCATCCTAATGTTAGCATTTGATTGCGCAGCTCCGAGTACAAAGCAAACAGTATTTCCTTTACCATTAACTTCAAAATGCAAAGATGTTTTCGTGTAATCTTTGTTGTATGGAGTAATCTCTGGATCTACTGAAGCGATCTTGTAAATTATCTCACAAATAAAAGTTACATTACATAAAATTTATTTGAGATATATGCTTAAAATAATTCGAGAAATGAAAAGTCTATTGGTGTTTGCAAAATACGTCTAAGCAAAAACGATCGTATGTTTCCTAAGAATGCTGTCTTAGTAATAAGCGATATATGATTAAGTTCTGAAGGATAAGTTGAAATCCTTGAAATAGCTCATAAAAAGTCAGTGATAATAACCCTTAATTGGTTCTTATAATATCCTATAAAAAAATATTAACTTATTTATTATAAATATGATATATTTATTACCACTAATATCACATACTCACAAAATAAATAACTGTGCTTCAAGTTTATTGCAAAAAATATATATTAATTTAAAAAAAAAATTTCGAGAGCCGTAGCTAAGTGGTTGAAAAATCTACCATGAAGCGAGAGGTATCTAGTTCTAATTCCGGCCTTTTTCAGAATTTTATTCAACACAACCAATGAGTGGACTGTGGCGCGGTTTTCCTTGGGTGTTCTCTTCCCATATAGAAGACCTGCCTATTCCATTGTCCGCTATGCCATAGACAAATTTTAATTTTAAAGCTGTGTCTTCCTGAATTGCATTATTTATCGAGATCAGCCAATCAAAACCATATGAATGGGAACGATAGTCTAATAAATCCACTGCTGGACGTAGGCCTCCCCCCAAAGACGCCCACCTATTACGATCTTGAGCGATCTGGATCCAGCTGTTGCCCGCGACCTTCATGAGATCGTCTTTCCAAAAATACCATAGTTTTTGATAAAACGATATAAAAATTTGTTCATATTTCTTACAGAGCACGTCAGCGTTGTAGGAGTTCATTTAAAAACATATTTTTTTATCAAACAATTTCAATATTTACTTTGCTGAGTGAGTGTGCAGTATGTATAGTACACAAGAGTCAACAATCTGTGAATACATAGAGAGTATATATTATTAGATCTTTACATAGAAAACTGGAGTTTTGTCGTATGTGGCTACTTTGATGTCAAATATTTATTTCCTTGATTAGGAATTCCAATTTAAAATTTATTCTCATGTATTTGTGTTTATAAAACTGTAATTTATTTGGTTTTGTATATATATTATATATATTCATATGTTTTTTATATCTATAGCGGACAACGGGGCAGGTGGGTCTCTTATATGATAAAAGAACACCGCCGCTCATGAACAACCGCGCCACAGTCCGCGCATTGGTTGAATTGCTGGCTTTTTACGCCGCTTAAGCGGCACTTTGAAGGGCCTCGGATATCTTCTCTCTCTGCGAAACACAATACAAGTACCGTTTCACGCTGAGTATTCTGTGAGACCGTGGTGTAACATTGGACGATCCGTCCCTATTAGTGCGTCAGCATATGCTTCAGCATGGCTCTCCAACGGGTGAAAGCTTTTTTCTTAGCGTCACTCAGTTTAAAAATATAAAACTTAACTTTGCTTTGTTTACGCATATCAACCCTTTGGCACCAGTTATGCAGAAACGGCTTAGTGTTTAAACTATTTTAATTCACTTGAAGCGAATGGCAAGGGGAAACATTTGAAATTTATATTATAAAAGGCACAAATCGCCAATTTCATTTGTAAACACTTAATATTAATAATTTGGGGAATTTATTGTATTTCCTTTTACTTTCTAAAGTTTAATTATTCGAAACTTTCGTAGTAAAATTATTTTATAAGTCTACCATGAAGCGAGGTATCGGCTTCGAATGCCGGTCCGGACAAATAATAATTTAAATTATAATTTATTCGGTCTCTGGAAGTGCTTGACAGTGGCTGGGCGAGTGTCTTAATACCATTGCACCCGTGGGAGAGCCATGCGGATGTACTAATGGGCCGAACGTCTGCAGTGATACCACGGGCTCACAGAATACTCAGCGTGTAATGGTAGCTATACTTAAAACCGTGCTTCTACTGTATTGTGCTGAGTGAAAAAATAAGGATTAATTGATTTTGGTGCCATTCCACCATGAAATTTTTACAGCGCTACTTTTGAACGCGTAACACCACTGCTTTTAGTCCTTACGAATCAAATTTGAGATCCCAATCGAAATTGTACATTTCCTAACACAAAGTCAAGCCAACTCTCATCCCTATTGCCGCCTACAAAGACTTTTCGCCTTCATTTTTCAAAGTGTCTTTGATTCAATCTATTTACAAAGGATACGAACAATGCGCGTCCTAGATCCGGAAGGCTCTGTTTATTTTAAAATATCTTTCGTTTTTATAACTTTATTTTGAATTACGTTATAGACCTACTCTTTTACATTTTTTATAGTATAACGGTATAGGTGGATTTTATATATGGTAAAGAACATAGCCGCTCATGGACAACCATGCCACAGTCTGCGTTTCTGTTGTGTTATCGGATTTTTTTCGACCGAATAAAATTCCGAAAAAGGCCGGAATTCGAACTAGATACCTCTCGCTTCATGGTAGTCTTATTCAACCACTTAGCTACGAGTCTCTCGAAAATATATTAATTAATTTTAACGACACTTAAGCGGCATTTTAAGGGCCTCCGAAATCCACATTCACTCAGCAAGGCACAGCAGAAGCACCGCTCAACCATCGTAAAAAGCCGGTGACACAATCAAATATTGTGGCGCGGTTGTGTATTTATGGCGGTGATCTCTTAACATAAAGGAGACCCATCTCCGTCGTAATAAATAATACAATAAAAAAGGTGGTATGTATGAAACTGTATGTGACTGTGTGTAATGTGTAAAGAACTGAAACTGTGTGAAATGATGACATTCTGCTGCATGTATTAATACAAAGTTCTAAAATGTGCAACACATTTAAGTCAAAATACGCTAAAAATACTAATAGAATTTTCATTCTCCCAATAACTCACAATGTAGACAGTCAACAGTTTATTTACCGATAAAACTCTGTACAAAAGTGCGAAGTGAAAAATCCGATATTTCAATTTACAAAATTGAATCTATGGCTTTTGACTATCAAAACCGTAAACCGAAAATTTAACTAAAGCAAGTATAGTAGGCAGGTGTAATTTATGTTAAGAGATCACCGCCATAAATCGACAACCGCGCCATGATATTTGATTGTGTCGCCGGCTTTTTACGACGCTTGACCGGTATAATTTCATGGACCTCCAATATCCTTATTCTGCGAAAAAAATATTTTTCCGCTGGTGTTCTGTGAGCCCGCGGTATCACTTGGGACAGCTAGCTTAATTATTGCGTCGGCATGACTCTTCCACGAGTGTTCAAACTCCCAACTGTGTAGAACAAATAAATATATATAAATGGAAATAGTTAAAAATTTAATAAACAGCAATGTAAGGTTTTTTTATTAATAAATGTATTGTATTATAAGCCAGTATTAAGAAACTCTCATACGAACCAGGAATACTAACTTCACGGTCGCTTACAAGATCGCTTTGCTACGAGGCTCGTAGCTTAATGGTTTTAAAAATTTATCAACAAGCGAGAGGTATCGGATTCGAATCCCGGTCCCGACAATTATAATTTAATATATAATTTATTCTGTCTCTGCAACGGCTTGACAGTGACCGGGCGAGTGTGTTAATACTAACGCATTCGTAGGACAGTCATACTGAAGCATATGTTGACGCACCAATTGTGCCGGCTCGTCCGAAGTGATACCATGGTCTCACAGAATACTAAGCGTGAAACGATACTTATACTGTTATTCGCAAATTGAGTGAGGATATCGGAGGTCCTTAAAAGTGCCACTTAAGCAGCGCAAAAAGTGGGCAATACAACCAATGCGCAGACTGTGGCGTGGTTATTCATGGGCGGCGGTGTTCCCTTACCATATAAAAGACCCACCTGCTCCGTTGTCCGCTATAGAATTAAAAATGCAATATATTCTACATACATTTCTGTTTTATCAAAATATATTGTTCTTAAGCTACGAATTATAACACAGAAACATATATAAAGCAAGCCATGCATAAGCGCAGCAAAACAACTTTGCTATACGCTCAAGTAATTCGGGAACACAGCTTTTAAGTCGATAATGGTTAAAATTGTCGCGTTACGTTTGACCTAATTTTTTACCCCACAAGCAATTTCGAGGTTATGACGTAATAAAGTAGTCTCATATTTATAACGGTCGGGGTTTGTGTTCGATCGCACCCCATCTGCTAACATAAAACTCTTTTATTACGAATGATTGAAGGTCAATAGAGGACGCAATAACTACAGTTACCTGTTTTAGCTACTTCAAGTTAAATATTTACTATTATTTATTCTAGAGATCTAGATAATTAGAGTTTTCTGGCATTGATTAGATATTCTAAAACTAAATCATACGACCGCGAACCGGAAAACGCAAACTGGGACGTCCCGCCACACGATGGAAAGATCTCATGAAGGTCACGGGCAACCGCTGGATCCAGATCGCTTAAGATCGTAATAGGTGGGCATTTTTAGGTTAGGCCTATGTCCAGCAGTGGAACTTGATGAATGATGATGATAAAAACATACGGGGAAGTATATTTTGCGTCTATTATATATCATTTATGAAACCTCTCCTTTAAATTAAGGTATTTTCAAAAATTTCTTGTATCCTTTAAAAATTGATTAAATTTTCTTGTGTATTTGTATGTGACTCTTGTTGAAGGTTTTATTGGTTTCTTTATAAAAATCTTGTACTTTTATGCTGTGATTAGGTTAGGCGTAATGGCAAGTCAAGGAAAAGCTAATGCCGATGTTCATATCAACAAATAAGTAGCTATAGCCCGCGATTCTTTCCGCGTTCTATAATAACAAACATTTATACAATTTTTATTTTTAAATTTCACATATTTGAATACTTTGAATAGTACATGTCTATGCTTAGATTTGTGAGGAAGGTTACTAGAAGCTCACTAAATTCTATAGTTTAATCGGCGTAAAAGCAACACAACTAAAGCGTTGATTGCAGTACGTTTGGCCATGGGCAACTGTGAACATTAACTACTAGGGAGCTACTTACCCCGTCGTCTGCTACAAAGTAAAAAACCCAAATTCTAGTCTGTCTATGTGTCTCTAATAAATTGTTTTTGACATAGAATCGCAGCAGAGTCACAGAGAATGAGAGAATGATACTTCATTCACACATAGGAAGAAATTGGTCCAATTTCAATACAATATCACGGGTTTCACTCGCTACAAAACCTTCGTTAGCTGTTCTCAATAGATTAATTAATTTAATTTATTAATTTTCCAAAATTCTTTCCTAAGCACGATTATTTAATGAAACGCTTGTGATCTAATCAAATTTAAAATAAACGGTTCGCTTTAAAATGAAGCTATATGGACCGATACTGTTTGATCCCTCAAACTCATTATGAAAGGCAGATTTCCCACCCCCCGGAATACTGTTCTTAAGTTTAATTGACTTTTTATATACATCTGCTTTCGTTTGGTGATTTTATCGTCTCGTTTCTGAATCACTGAATATTCATTAATCGCATTAACATGCATCAACCGTTTCCTATAATTTAAAATTTTTTACATCTTATATTATGTATTTTATTATATAGTGGACAACGGAAATGGTTTCAGATGATATGATCACCGCCAGACATGGACAACCGCGCAATCGATACTTTAGTTGTGTTCCCGTATTTGCACCGCTTAAACGATATTTAGAAACAATCCTCCAAGTCGTTAAGGAATTTGTGTGTATGATCCTCTTGCTACTGCGATCGAACGCAATTTTTAGTATAGTAGTAGCGTTTACTCTGTAATAAACTTGTTGACAGGACTTTAGACATTAATCTATAGTGATTTTCAAACAAAATTATGTATTAAATTTGTTTAATTCATGTTGTTTTTACTAACATAAACTCCCTTCACTTTCGTAATGAAATTTACGTAGCAATTACATTTTTATAGTATAGCGGACCACGAAGCAGGTGGGTCTCTTGTGTGGTTAGAGAACACCGCCACCCATGGACAACCGCGCCACAATCCGCGCATTGGTTATTTTGCCGGCTTTTTACGCCACTTAAACTGCATTTTTAAGGGCTTCCGATATCCTCACTCACTCTGCAAAACACAAGTAACGTTTCACGCTTAGCATTCTATGAGCCCGTGGTATCAATTCGGATGAGCCAGGGTGAAAATTTACATTACATACACATTTATCAAAATAAAATTCGAGCGACAACTTTTTAATTTGACTTGTAACCTATTACAAACTCAATGAATCCCATAAAATAACGTCCTGATTTCCAACCTAATCTAACCTAAAACTTTCTCTTCTCACGCGTGGGAATCCTCGCGCTTCGTTTTTTATTATATAGGGAACAATGAAGCCAGTCTCCCTGATGGTAACACATCACTGTCGCCCATAAAACAACACATCAATATGCGCTTTAGTTTACATTTCTACATCTTGAACCTTCAATGACCGCAGCCAAAACCGAATAAGTACTTTTTCACAATAGTATTGAGACTATGGTATCTATACAATTAATACGAAGCGTATGCTTCAGAGTGGCTCTCTCTTTTAATGAAAGAACTGGAATTATTCTAAATACCAAGTGACAGTAGTTTAAAAAGTCTTATAATTTATTACGACGTATCTCGGAGGCATTTTTCATAAGATTGCTAACTTTGAACTTATAACTTTGATCTTATTTGCCTTGTAGTATGCACATTTGCACGTACCCATTTGCCATACAAATATTTAAGGTATATGCTTTATCAAAGTCACAGTTGACACACAACTCTACAAATATCGCCCGAGCTTGATTTCCAGAAACGAGAAATCATTACTACTTAATATATTTCTACGACTTGGAGAGATATGGTTTTGAATTGATAAAAAGGGGAGAGAAGTGAGTGACGGGAGATATCGCTTAATCGGAGTTATTTTTCTTATTATTCTATATCGGACAGTGGAGCAGGTGGATCTTCTATATGGTAAGAGAACATCGCCGCCCGTGAACAAGCGCGCCACAGTCCGCGCATTGGTTGTGTTGCTTTTTACGCCACTTAAGCGACACTTTTAAGGGCCTCTATTATCCTCACTCACTCTGCGAAACACAGTACAATTACTATTTCACGCTGAATATTCTGTAAGCCCATTTGTTTGGCGCGATCCAATGGCGCGGTTGTTCATGGGCAGCGGTGTTTTCTCACCATATAGGAGATACACCTGCTCCGTTGTCCGCTATAGAATAAATAATATATATAATAACTATGAGACAATACCTACGCTTACATTTTTGTTTGACATCTTATTCACCAACGTCAATACTACAACCATTTTCACTGAGTGAATGAGGATATCGGAGGCCTTAAAGTTTTACCGCTCAAGAGACGTAAAAAGACAACAACACACCCTAAGCGCGGCTTATTGCAAGGTTATTATAAGTAGGAATGTCTTTTAATATAGAGGAAACCTACCTGCTCCGTTGCTCGCTTATAATAAATCATTTAAATCGATGACATAGAACAATGGAGTAAAAGTACAAATCGATTTTATAGAATCCGTCTACAATTCATTCCACGTTTAGAAATCGGATCAATATTTTAGTGAAACGAAGCTTTGTAACATACTACATATATTATATTATTAAATACACATCATTATAATAATTGGAAATGTCGACCGATTGATGTATTAACAAGTATTGCAAATATTTACTTTGAACATTATCTACGCACACAATTTATTGATAATTTTCAAATATATCGAAAATTATACTCAAAACTAATGATATCTCAATTAACTTAATTCAACATTAAACAAACGTTTTAATTGAATGTAGGTATTTTATATAATTATTACAAATTTAACTCAAAATTATATTTTGCATTGTATGAACCGTTCTGTTTCTCTGAGTGAGAATATCTGAGAGCCGCTATACTGCTTACGTGTTGAAAAAAGCCGGTAACATATCCAAAGCGCGGATTGGATTGAGATTGTCCAAGATGATCTCTTACCAATTCTCTCCAATCGATCTTAATTGCAACCAAAAACGCTCTATATTTTCTTTTGCAACACCGCCCCCAAACATATTAAGAATCCTTCGAAGCACTGTTTCTGTTTTTGCAGCACTGGTACCACGGTGGTTCTAGTTCTCCTAAATAACGTGATATTTCTAATTTAGCATTTTATAAATTAGACGACGCAAATAAAATAAGAAAAAAAAATATATGAACTTTGATTGTAAAAAATAAATAAATAAGTATATATCATTTTTATATATGTATTATATTGTTTTTTACATTATATTATATTGGAATTACTAATTAAAGATATTTGAGATCAAAATACGACATAACGCTGATTTCATATGTAAAGGCCTAATATTTCATTTATACTACTTCTTCTTTCTTCTTCTTTCTAGTACTTGCTAGAATTGAATTAAGTAAGACATGTTTATATTATAAGCAATGAACAAGGTATGAATATGGTATTCAACATAATCTTGATGTGTTGCCATGTAATAAATAAACATTTAACTAGTTCAAACA
The DNA here is from genome assembly GCA_018230265.1 of Delias oraia. NCBI lineage: Eukaryota > Metazoa > Arthropoda > Insecta > Lepidoptera > Pieridae > Delias > Delias oraia. Next base: position 14,556 of record DWCF01000443.1, read on the forward strand.
GAGGCGATACTTGAGAGCCTGCAATGGAACCGCAATAGGATGCAGATGTCATTATAAGTTTCTTTAAAACAAGTGCATCATTTGAAAACAGTTTAAAAGGCAGACAATCGCGGAAAGGAACTTTGGCCAAATGTCAGGGAGTCGGGTGGAATGTTGGATTTTATTCAAACTCTATGCAAATACAGACTCGACTCCGCCTTGTAAATAATTCTCCGGCAACACTGTCGACGTTTAAATGTTATAGCATTTCCATAAATAATTGTTTAACAAATTGTTTACAGATTTAGGAGCGTATATTTAAATATATGTTGCAACTATGTTTCTCCTTTAAACTCTTAATTTCAAAAATCACAATTTGATTTTTTTCTTTAACATTATATTAATGTAAATTTGTTTATTTTTGAATTTATATCGAGGATAGCGGTTCCCCGCCCATGGGCACAACTTGTCACAGGTGTTACAAAAAATACTTTGTTATTAATTATTAGAATATAAATATCTACATATACTAAAAATAGAGTTAGTATACTCTAATGAAGAGGGTAAGAAGTTGAAATTTGGATATACTAGTATAATATATTGAATTAAATGAATCAAATCTATATTTTGAGGTTGAACCACTTTAAGGCTATGCAAAATAGATGTCGTTAGATTCGCAGATCCACCTGATATGCACACAAAAATTCATTGAAATCTGTGTAGTCGTTTCCAAGGAGTTTGGCAACAAACACCGTGACACATGAAGTATATATATATGTAAAGAAAATATATTTCTTTGATATGTTTATTATAGCTGGTGTGTAAAGTTACTTTAATACTGCTGTGATAGCTGTCGTTAATTAATACTAGCAAATTCTATTTAACTTACGATCCATAAGGAAATTAGTCTTAAAAAGAATTTTAAATTAATTATTTGAATTTACAATCTCTTCAATAATATTGTATTCAATTTATCCATTTTTATACTTTAAGAATAAAAACAGTATTTTTTATTACATATCGCATTTTTTTACATTGTTTTACCAGCCAACTATAATAAAACTATCAAAGAAATATATTTTCTTTACATGATATAAGCTAAGAAGATTGCACGGATTTCATAAATTACGTAATAAATCAAACTATATGTCGGCTACACATACTGCTACGCGTAAATGTGTGACTGAACGGCTCCTATTCCATAATAGTTCGGAAAACCTTTCTTATTGTTGACGATTGCTACCCAATGAAATGTTGAAAGAACGTTGAATTTGGCAATATCGATTGTTAAGTCGTTCCATGAGGCGGCTGTCACGTGGCATTCACAATGCAACTACTATTTGACCTACTTTTTACTTTGTATTTTCTTTCGACTAACTGAAACTGAGTGGATTGGAACGAAAATCGACTTTGCATTGTAAGATTTCTCGCATAAAATCGCTTTCCGACGCGTTATCTTATGATAAGTAAAAAGTAAATTAACGCAACTAAACAATTATGGAACACAATTTCAAATGCTTCAGCATGGCTCTCCCACGAGACACTATTAAGACAATTTCCGGGCACTTTGAAACCTTTCCAGACACCGAATAAATTATAAATTAAATTATAATTTTCCGGACCGGGCTAAGAACCCACTTCGCGCTTACTTACTACTATACTTCACGCTTCATGGTAGACTTATAAAACCACTTAGCTACAAGGCTCTCAAAACAGCATAAAATAGTAGAATACAGCAACGCTCTATCTAATTATTTCCTATATTAGAAAGATGTGCAGGCTTAAGCAACAAATTTTTGGCTGCAATTTGAAAACATGACGCGAATCCTAAACAGAAAGGATTTCGGTTACTGGCGGAGTTTCAACTTTTGAAGACGATAAAAGTTAAACTTCTTGTTAGAGTCTCACATTTAACAACAGATATCACGTCTCTCATACCTACTAAATGGTCCCACGGGTCATTTGAGCCGCGAAACTTGCTTCTAAGAACACCTTAAGAAATATAAAACCCCTCTGTGCTCTTTCTTAATGTTCCGAATCAACTCAACTCAAAAGCCCTTTTTTCTAGCCCTTGCATTGCAACGTTACCCTGCAAGAGCTGGCAGTGTCCATGGACCGCTTATTATAAGTGAACTTCATAGTCTTTTGGCATCGGTTTCTTAAAAAAAAATGCACTATTTGAAGCTATATCCTAAATTATATCTCCCGCCGCATTTGTTCTTGCAAAAATGAGACAGAGTTAAGTAAAGCTTATAGAAAACTTTATAAGTAAGAGAGTTAATCTTATAATTGATGAGACTTGAGAGGGAAAGTTACTAGCGATCCTAAATTTAATAAATGATGATCGGATTAACAAGTTTATAGTAGTTTTTAATTATATCTTTTGCGCAAAGTTCGTATTCGCGAACTTTAACATAAAATTGATTTTATTACAATAAATAATTAATTCGTTTTCATTTCTATATAACCTTTTGTTGTGTTTGTCTAAATAGTGAGACTAGATTATTCTGAAGATCTTAGCTGCCCATGTATTTTTAAAATTTGTTTCTTAAGTTTTTGCCTGGATGTTATTTATATAAACCTCTTCATATCTAAGTACTATGAAAAAAGTATTTAACACGCTGTGGGTGCATAAGCTCCCATAATAACACTGTTAATACCAATTTGTGATGTGTCTCACTGAGAAAGGAACTTGTGTATAAAAACTGATTATACAATAACTATTAATTAATTATTTGTAATTGATATATTGCTTCGCTGATATATCGCTCAGCTGTTTTGACTAAATAATGAGACTGGACTACTTGAATTTATGGATACAGATGTAATATTTTTCAATGGGTTTCTTCAGTTTTGTAAGTGAATATAGTTTTTTTAACCTCTTAACACACTAAGCCTTCATACCATGGGCTTATAGAATAATAGCGTAAAAAAGACCTTTTTGTAGCTCTATATCTATTTAAATATATATATGTCTAATCTATATCTTACCTAGGTCTCACTGAGGCCAATCACCCCAATTCATCATAATCATCATTTCAGCTGTAGGACGTCCACTGCTAGAGAAAGGCCTCCCCTTCGGACCTCCATGGGGGTATTTGCCATAATCGCCACGCTTGGCAGGCGGCTTGAGGATCGCAGTCAGTTTCTATAGTACACTTATATTTTATTTTACGCCCCACTTAGTTAATCTTACTTCTTAAGCTGCGTAAAAATCCAGTACCACAACCAAAGTATCGTTAAAGCTCATAGGCAATCTGTCGCCATCAGAGATTCAGCTGTCTACGTTATATTAAAACAGCGGCAAAAATATCATATCACCTAACAATCGAGTTGGCCGTTTATGGAGCAAAGCTCCACTATCACTCATTGAATATCTAATACTTTTTCGGTATTAAAGCGTAGCACGAAGGTAAGAGGATTTCCCAAAGCGTAATTGAATAATTTCGTTAACGAAATGAAACAGTTAAGGGGTGGAAATTCTCAGACAGTTTCAGTTCGATGCATAAAGAATTTTATAGCTGCGAACGAACGAGGATATTAAATTACCCTTAGTTGGGCGGTGCAAGTAAATGAAATGTTATACAGATTCATTTGGATGCTTCTTTAATAAATATCAATGTTTTTTTATGATATATCGGACAACGGAGCAGGTGAGTCCGTGCATTAGTTGTGTTGCCGGCCTTTTACGCCATTTAGCGACATTTTTAAGTACCTCCAATATCCTTACGCTAAATAAATAAAATTAATACCGAAACAATTTAACACTCAAAATATTTAACAAGGATAATATAGTCTTTTATTGTAATAATATAGACTGCTTAACATCTATTAATAATTTAAATAAAAATGCTTTGGAATTACTTATTTAGAAGTATTTATTATTATTTATTATATTATTATTATTTTTTATTTGCGTTCTCTAATAAAAAAAATCCTTTAATAATATTGTTTATACAAGTTGAAGTTTAACCTTGGAAACTTCTCTAGTTTATTTTTAAAGAATAAGTTAATTTATCTGTTATAAAAAGTACTATACAATTATCCCAATTCCGGTCATCGAAAAAAGGCAACAAAAAGCAAAAACTCTATCCCCTAAACGACAAGATACAAAACCTAGATCTGGGACAATTCCCTGGTAAGCAAAGAAATTGTACATAAAACAAAGTACTGGTCGTGTCTGGATCGCTTTTATTACATTCTTCAAGTACTATTGATCTTAAATATTCTTTTTTTTTCACAAATATTGTGCGATGTTGCTTTTTTATTATTTATTTAGGAACAACAAACAATGAAACTATGAAACTAGAATATAAGAGATACAAACTTAATTATAATGCCACCAACTACGCTATTCTCAGATTAAAAACTCAGATGGTAGGGTTCTGTGTAGGGACCGCGACAACAACCGCCTCCGCCTTCCCATGACCCCGCGACGGCTCAAATCGAGGTTCGTGTCGCGCAGGAGACGTTCTTGCGCTAGTCGGGGCAAAAAATAAAATTCACGGCGACCCAAAAGACCGTGTGAAGCTGTGATGACTGTATGGCCGGCAGCAAATAGCCAATCTAAATATTAAAAGATACAAAATTAAAATGCTAGAATACTGTACAAGATGGGTAATAAAAGTAAAACAGATTAATAAATTAATGAAAGTGATAGTTTACAAGGGTTTTGAATACAGAATATTTAAATTTACACAATGAACAACCAAAAAATATTAATTTCTTAAAAACAGTCACTTAAAAAAATTACCTAAAACAATCATAATAAAACCTTTCATAATAGAGCCTTATTGCCGAGGCGTTCTTGTAAGTTACCCTAAATGCAGGGGTTACAGCTTTGATACCCGGTTTAAATGAAATGGATTATAAATGTATAATTTTTATTATGGTATAGCAGACGACGGAACATGTCCCCTATATGGTAAGATATCACCGCCGCCCATTGGCAACCATGCCACAGACCGCGCAATTGTTGTTATGTTACCGGCTTTTCACGGCACTTAAGCGGCATTTAAGAGCCCTCCGATATCCTCTCATTCATTCATCGAAACACAGTACAAGTACCGTTACACACTGATTACCCACGGGTACGACAGCCTTAAGACACTCGTCCGGCCACTTTCAAGCTCATCCAGAGACCGAATAAATTATATAATAATTTTCCGGACCTGGATTCGAACCCGTGCTTGCTTCATGGTAGACTTACATATAAAACCATTTAGCTGTGAGGTTTTCAAAAAAAATATTCTTATCTTAAAAATGTTGACATGATATTTTCTTCTTTCGTATACATTGAAATAACTGTATATTATTATATATCAGTAATAATAAAAATATATACATTCTATTAATAAAAGACACCTGTAATTACAAAGTGACTGAAACGAATCTAAGGGCTCTCACACGAGCCGCCGCACTATGGAAACGGTACAAAACCGACAGCCTAAATATCAACTTTTCATATGTCTTTCAATTGTATCTTATAATTTAAGGCCCGTCTAAATTATTTAAAAGACTTAAAAAAGCGATGGATTTTACTTTACAAAGCCTCAAACATATTTGTATTAAATTTTTGAACGAGTTCACTAATTATCTTTGGAAGTTAGCTTAGGTAATAAATATTGAAAGAAGTTATAAAATATTTTACATTTAAACCAGGTTTATGCCGCCAGCAAAAAAAGCCGAGTAAAGCGGCCGAGCATTGTTTCATTTCCACTGGAGTGCCAGGAACGATCTGTCATCGGTACTTTGATGATGATGATGACGGCTTCTTTGTGCGGCAGCTTTCTAAGCCACCAGTACTGTGTTTAGGAGCCCTAACATGGTTTCCAATCACAACTCTCATTCGCTCTGTCATTCAATCGTCCTTCACTCCTGTCTACCGTTTCAGTTGACGCGAGAATATCATGATAACCTGATCCGGAATTTACATTTTTGTCTCTGGGTCAGAGATATGTAAATGTTATTTAACACAGGAAATGAATACTTTTCATTGGGACAACCGCGTAATCTAATTTTAATAAAACTTTTTTAAACTAAATTTTAATGAAGTCATACAGTATATATGCTATCTATATACTTTTATTGGGTCTCAATGAAGCAGTTTTGTAAACAACCGTGAAGTCAAAGATAAAGGTAAATATATTTTAATTTGTAATTTATTCGGGTGCGAGAATCATGCTGCAGCAAATGCTGACGCACCTATTGGGCTTGCTCATCCGGAGCATTACCACAGGCTAAAAAAATATCAGCGTGAAACATTACTTAAACTGTATTTTACTAAGTGAGAATTTAAGCAGCGTAAAAAGTCGGCAGCACAATCAACGCCCGAATTGTTGTATGGCTGTTCACTGTCGGTTAACCCTTACAATCAAGGAGATCCGCTTGCTCTGTTGTCTGCTATACCTACATCATAAAATCTCTTTTAAATTAAGAAATATTTTGTGGTATCCATAGCATCTAGTTAAAAGAAATCCAAAAAACTAAAATTTCCATAAAATAATTTTTCATTTCATGAAAATAACCTACATTTCGCTCTACTTCAAACGAACAAAAAAAACATCAAACTTTCTCGAAAACCAGTTCTAGCGAAGACATACATCTTCAAACTTTATCATAGCCAGTCAGACTGCGGAAAGATGAGCAGAGAGTAGATATTTACGAATATTATCTATGACATAGACAATTTTATTTTAAAACTTTACTTTAATTAAAAACTAACTTAACAGAATAAATCTAAGATGTCAAAAAATCAATCCGCTAAAGAATTGAAGAATTTATTTGTTTGATCTCGATGTTTTTCTCTCCACAACTGAGCGTTTAAGGCATTTTGAATCACATCAACACTATATGGAATCAACCTATAAAGCTATTCAAAACCAATACGAATTTTACGGGGACCATCAAAAGCGTAAATATTCTTAAAAAGCCAACAACGCATCCGAAATACTGCCAGAGCTAGAGATGTCCATTTGTGCTGGACCACTTATCTTAACTGAGCCTCTTAATTATTGGCCTCGCACTAATTATAAATAATAAAAAAAGGTTGCAATTAAAGAGAGCCATGCTGAAGCAAATGCTGACGTACTATTTGGGTCGGCTCGACCGAAGTTACGGGCTCACAAAATCCTCAGCGTGAAACGGTACTTGTACTGTGTTTCCTATAGTGAGTGAAGATATCAGAGGCGCTTAAAAGTGCCGATTAAGCGGCGTGAAAAAGTCGGCGCGGTTGTTCATGGGCGGTGGTGTTCTTTTACCATATAGGAGACCCACTTGCTCCGTTGCCTGCTATAGAAAAAAAGAAAAGGTCCAATTCAGAAGCTATCATTCGAACCAGACCTCATCAAGATAACTTTATATATACCCAGAACTCTTAATATATATTAAAATACCAAGACATATACACAACGCCTAAGATTTTTAAAAAGTACTGCCATTTTAAGAGAGAAGAGGGAATATATTCGCGGTATGTTTGACACTTAATTGATAATTGTTGTCATTGAAATGTTAATACTAAAAAAATTAGTCTTTTGTTTACCTAAGTCGGTTATCTTCATAGCAAAATTTATTAAACTTTTGATTGAACAAGTGGTTCTTGAGTTTGCGTTTTATTTAAAAATCAAGACATAGTTAATAGTTATAAATTATTTGCGCATTGGACAAGTTTTCATTTAAAAGTTTTCAGTAGGTACCGAAATTGCTATCAGAACTTATTTAATTAAGACATTGTTAAACTTCCGATTCGCGGCCAAATTGTTGGATTTAATATTATGTTATATGACTTCATTACTTAACTACTTTATAAAATTAATATAGATAAAGAGTTGAACAAAAAATCTTTATTTATAGAAAATTATATTCCATGCACGTTGCTTTAATTGGCAATATAGTATTTTGTTTTTTTATTTTTATTTTGCCAGTATTTGGCCTTCTTGGACTATAGTTATTTTATTGAAAATGAAGAAAAATAATTGCACGTTGTTGGAAATTCGAACTATAACTACTAGAGAGCATTTTTATGTTTGAAGAATGGAAGATACGAGGTAGAAATAAATAATCAAATTATTTTCCCCTTTTCAGTATATTCCTGAAAGAAGGATACAATTTTCACATCTTTCAATTAATTTATATATATCCACATAAAAAATGTTTTTTCTTTATCTTCAAAATACACCGAAATATCCTCTTTGACTTCATTATCGGTGGTAAAATTCTTACCCCGCAGCTGTTTTTCATTTTTAGAAATCATTAATAATCACTTGGAGCCAGGTCTAAGGTAAAGGGTGGGTGACACAAAATATCGAAACCCACCTTAACCAGGGCAGCCAACGCAACGCAGGTCTTGTAGACAGACGCGCTGATGCGAAAGCGTAACATTTTGTCAATTTTCCCCTTCTTTTCTCTTTAATAGCTTTTTTATCACTAATATTTAAGCATAGTAATCTTCGGATACAAAAACGCCTTTATCTTTATAATCGATCAATAATATTGCTTCAGACTCCCAAAAGCTCAGTTGCCATTTCCCAGCTGATTGAGACACTAAACTTCTTGGGAAGTGGTGTGACGTGTTTATGCCACTGCATGGAATCTTCTTTTGACTCAGGTTCATAAAGATGAACCCAAGTTTCGTCCCCAGCAACAGTAACGTATGTACACATGTATGTATACAAATAGTATTACGTATGTCATTAATGATTCAAACATTTGTGCGTATAAAATCTTTCCTACTGTATTTAACAATAAAATACTTTATAAATTAATTCTCCATATAGATTTAAACAATATTAAAGTATATAATTATTGCAAATTTCTTTATAAAATATAAATAATCACTTCACTTCTAAATAAAAAAATAATAAAAATATATTATTTTAACTTTTTAATAAAAGTAAAATTAATATTTTTTTTCATAATTCAAACAATGACCGAAATTCAAACTATATTTATCAATGTGTGTGTATCGTATGTCATTCAAAGTTGTGTGCGTTATAATCTCTATTTCTATAAAAAAAACTAAAAATGCTCTATGTATGAAAATTCACATTAAATTGCTCAATATTTTAAAAGTATGTACATAATTTTCGCTACCCTCATAAATATATGGATAAATGTTTATTATAAAATAATATAATCATTAAATGTAATTTTATTCAAAATACACATTAAACAGACCTGCCTTCTTGGAAGGAGTGAATAAATTATAATATCTCATCAGTCTTTCTACGCAATTTCATCTTCAATCTCTAAAGATTTCATTTGCAATTTTAACACATACTTTTATAACCTAACATATTAATTATAAATTTTAATATTTAAAAATATTAACCATGCACATTGATTATAGAGTTTAATTTTCAGTTAAAAAACAATGAAAAAGCGATAAATTCAAATTAGAGATTTTTTCTGTAAAGCAAGTCAGTCAGCCATGGTTTTGTTTCGTAATACAACCTCTAAATCATATATTCTTGTTAAAAGTTCTTGTAGATTAGCGTTTTAGAGATGTACACTCTATAGTCTATAGATACGCATTTTTTATTGAAGGTGTCAAAGTAGTCTTGGAAATACCTCTGCAAACATCGAGGTGATGATCTGGTGATGGTCTGGGCGTACCTTCATAGATTAATAAATTAGCTATATTCCTATTCAAACAGAGCTTCGTAGATTAATGATCTTAAAAGTGTATCATGAAGCGAGAGGTATCGGATTTGCATCCCAGTCCTGAAATTATTAAATTATAATTTATTCGGGCCCTGGAAGGGCTTCACAGTGGCAGGGCGAGTGTCTTAATACTGTTACACACGTGGGAAATCCATGCTAAAGTATAAGCTGGCGCACTAATTAGATCAGCTCGTCCGAAGTGATACCACGGGCTAACAGAATACTCAGCGGGAAACGGTACTCGCACTAAGTTTCACAGAGTGAGTGAGGATATCGGAGGCCCTTAATAGTGCCGCTTAAGCGGCATGAAAAGCCGGCAACACAACCAATGCGCGGACTACGGCGTGGTTGTTTATGGGCGGCGGTGTTTTCTTTCCATATAATAGGAGACCCACCTGCTCCGTTGTTTGCTATAGCATAAAAGAGGTAATATAATAAATCAAATATTGAATTGTATCTAACTAGCGAATGCAAATATTGGCGTTAATCGTAGTTAATAGGTGCACATTTAATGTTTGCTTAGGCGCCGAGTACACTCGGAAAGAGCTTTGACATTATTTCTTCACTAAGCCCTCAGGCCGCGGCTTAGACGGGTCATGCTCATAACGGGCCTTGGTCACGCGAAACTAAAACGTAATGTTCCTTTTAATGTTGTATTTTCTTTATACTAGCACATACTAAAATCGTAATTTTTATTATTGCTTCTGCTTTATGCACTCCTTCCTGGTTCTAAGAAGTCAGCTTTAATTATTTTGAAAGATATGTTAATGACAAACATATTGATGGTTTATTTTATTCTATAGCGGATAACGAAGCAGGTAGGTCTCTTATATGGTAAGAGAACACCGCCTCCTATGAACAACCGCGCCACAGTACATTTATTGGTTGTGTTTCAGGCTTTTAAGCGGCAGTTTTAAGGACCAAAAAGCCAATGCGCAGAGTGTGGCGCGGTTGTCCAAAACCTACGGTGTTTTCGTACCATATAGGATACCCACCTGCTCCGTTGTCCGCTATACTATAAAAAAAAACAAACAAATAAAATATTTGTTCTCTCTCTTTATCGTTTTAGTATAGATAAAGTGCGATATATTTTAATACAAAAATAATAGGTATTCTCTAGTTTTAATATTCCATTCCATTAGCATTCAGAAAAAATCTGGTTCAATAACTTGGGATTACATCTAAGGAAATGGCATCGCCACTCCGGTTATTAATAAGTACGTCTCATAATACCCGCATTTTCATTTAGAACTCACCTCAATAATGTTAAAATAAAATTTCTCATTCTTGAGGAAATGTTAATAACGTAAACTCAACAATAGATGTTTTCAATGTATTACCTGAAAACGTTAACCCAAATTTTGCTGATAGTTTTTTTCAACAAAAGATTGATGTCGCTAACTGCTGACAGAATACCACGGTTGCTTGACCTAACTTCTACACAAAATGTGGACAAAACATAGGGTGACTACAAATTCGGACAAAAACACATTTTCCGCTTTGTCTTTGAATGTTTTCCAACAGATTAAACAGTTTGTCAAATCACAGATGCGTTAATATTATCATCAAACATAATTTAATTTACATAACAAGAGATACCACGGGCTCAAACAATACTCAGCGTAAAACGGTACTCCTACTGTTTCGATAAGTGAGTGAGGATATCGAAGGCCCTTTAAAATGCCACTAAATGCGTAAAAATCCGGCAACACAATCAATGCGTGGATTGTGCCGCGGTTTTCCAAGGGCGGCGGCGTTTTCTTATCATAAAGGAGACCCACCTGCTCCGTTTTCCGATATACCATACATAATAGGCATTTTTTACTTGCATCTAAGCTTATTTAAGATCAATTTCAGTTTTAACATCTTATAACCTATTTTAGAACTTCTTGTAGAGTCGGTTTTATAAGCTATTACAATAGCGTCATGAGTCATCATCATCAGTTCAGCCGTAAGATGCCCACTGCTGGACATAGGCCTTTCCCTTTAACGTCATAAGTACCAGGTTATTTTTCCATTCTAAATATACTTTATAATCTGATTTTTATATTTATCCATCTCTGGAAGGGCTTGACAGGCGGGCAGAGAGTGTCTTAACACTGTTTTATTAGTGAGAGAACTATGTTGAAGCATATGCTGTATCACTAATAGGGACAGCTCATCCGTAATGATATCATGTCCTCACAGATAACCAGTACGAACACTGTTTTTTTCTCAGTTAGTGAGGATATCCGAGGGCCATCAAGATTTACCCTTTATGCGTTATAAAAAGCCGCCAACACAACTAAAGCGCTGATTATTACCCCCAACCTACCCCACTATCCACTACACTCACAGAATATTCAGCGCGAAACGATAGTGGTACTGTGTTTCTCAGAATGATTGAGGATATTGGAGGCCCTTAAATATGTGCTTAAGTGGCCTAAAAAAGCCGGCAACACAACTGAAGCACGGACTGTGGCGGGTTGGTTTTGCGTGGCGGTGTTCTCTTACTATATAAGAGACCCACTTGCCTCGTTGTCCACTATACTATAAAATATATTTATTAGATAGAATAAAAAATAGAAATTAGGAAACAATTAGATATAAGACCCATATAAAGTCAGCTGTACTTTTCTTTCAAAATATTTTTCACTAGCTGTCTAAATAGCTTTCTATAAACAGAGGTCCCCATATTAATAACCTCATTCCATCAGCTGCCGACTTTGTAAAAAAATTCATGATATTTTCCCCAAGCGGTAGGCTTTTCCGTCTACTTTCTGTAGTAAAATTAATTTAAGACATACTTCCATGACTACATTACCTCACAGGCTGCTTTCTTATAAATATTATATAACTTTGCTTCTAAACTAAACAAAAATAATGTATCATTTTCTCAAAAAGTTAAGATATTTGTCATTTAAAAATTAATCATACAATTCATCATCATCATCATCATCATTTCAGCCGTAAGTTCTGTCAACCCACAAGATGGATGGTGGTGGTGGAAGGAGGAATTATCATACAATTATTGAATTAAAATTAACTAAGATAAAGCATTGATAATTTTAATTGGAAAATGCTTGCCTTAGAACCAATCCTGTCATGACAGCTACGTAAGTTATGCCTTGTTAGTGTGAAATCACAGAATCAATGACAATACAGATAATGTCTAGAATCCCGAGGGATCGGAATTTATGGCCTATCTAGGGGAGGGTAGGAAGTCTATTCACGTCCCCCGACAATGCGACATTGAAGGTAGCAGTTCATTGAAGACACGTGACTTCGGGAAGAATGTTATGTGGCATTTGTTCTTGAATTTTTGAAATGGTCATTTATTTGTTGTATTGTTGAGTTCAAACATAATATCCATCTGATAGGAATTCTAATATCTATCTTATTGAAATAATATTTTGCTTTCGAAAGTCGCAACAAAAACCGCCTTCGTCGGAAACAATGGTGGGGACCCATCTTCATTCGCAGCCTTTGAGGCTTACAGCGTCAGACCCTTCAGACGGACCGGTCTCGCAGGAGATCCCCTTGGGCTAGCAAACATTAATTCTTGATGAATACATGAACTCGCCCCCGAACACGTCATGCTGTAAAGGTTATTTTTGCCAACAGCGAGAAGCCCATCCAAAAAAAAGCTTTATAAAGTGCCAGCACACGTTCTCGCCCGATAATGTAAATCAGCGGGTGTCCATTATATTAAGGCAATTGATGGGCTTGGTGCATCCTTTTTCCCCATAAAGCCTCATTAAAACCAAAAAGAATGTATATTTACATTAAAGGCCGGCAACGCAACCGCAGCCCTGCAAAGGCTAGGGTTGTCGTGGTCGGTTGACCGCTTATCCTAGATGAGCCTCCTGCTTGTCTGCCACCGTTTACATAAAATAAAAAAACCTTTTCTGTATTGATTCTATTGACCTTCAAAATATGATTATCGCTTTCCCTTAAAGTGCCTGCTGCCCATTTGCATTGTTTTATAAAAATCATAATAAAATTGCAAATAAAATATATTTTTTTCCAGCTATTCAAATATAAAATTTAGAATTCCACATGCAATGATATTAAGTCATACACACATCGTATATCTACAATTCTACATCATTTTGGTGCAATTTTCCAGCTAACCTATTTCGCTTGGAGCTAGTTCAGATTATTAAACAAGCTCATTTTCCACGCCAACACACTGATTCCGATACTATCAGATATACAGCCTTCGGATGCTGTAGATATCCCTCGTCCTTTGTATCGCTATATTTCTTCAACCCCCAGCTACAACGATCATGATATACGTAAGAAATTAATTTAAAATCATAAGGCCATAAATCCGAATTTTCTATAATTATGTACTGATGACATCATCAGTAATTATAGCAGTTAAACTTTTCCTGTGAAATATTTTTACATACCCTATATAGACTATATATAAAATCCGGCTACGTACCCGCGGCTCTAAAAGTGCTAGGGGTGTCTGAGATTCGCTCATCGTAAGTGAGCCACCTACTTATTTTTTTTTATTTTTGATGGTATAGCGGATAACGGAGCAGGCGGGTCTTGTATATGTATGTATATGTCTTCTCATTGTCAATCGCACCACAGTCCGTGCATTAATTGTTTTGCCGACTTTTTACGCCACTTAAGTGGCGTTTTTAAGGGCCTACAATGTCCTCACTCACTCTGTGAAACACAGTACAAGGACCGTTATGAGTACAACTACCGTTTCACAATGATTATTATGAAGGTCCGTGGTGTCACTTCGGACAAGCCAGTCCAATTAATGCGTCAGCATATGCTTTAGCATGACTCTCCCACTTGATACAATTATTTTCCAAAATATAACCTTCTTTTGTTAGTTCTATAATATATGCCACCATCCATAAGTTATAATGGGCTTTATGATGATTTCAATTTGTGTATTGCCATATTACGAGTCAGTTTCAACGCATTACCGAATTTCCGATAAATTCATTCATTTTTGTAATTAATTCTGCAAAATAGTCATCGCTGACACATAATTTAACGTTACATTAATTTATTGTAGTTTATAATGAAACTAAATTACGTTATATGCCTACTTTATTGAGCAGCCATATTTAGAACCGGTTTCGCTGATTTTAATTCAATTATATTTGTTTTGTGCGTAAAATGTTTTATAATAATTTCGCAATTACACAACCACGCTCAGAATTCCGCCCACAAGCCATTAATAAAAGCATTTTAAATGCTACCCGTCCGAACCATAAGCTTTATTTAACAACCGCGACACTCAGAATCCCTTTTTCGAATTCAAAAATGCAAAGATAAATACGTACTGCGTAGCCACAGAAATGATGGATATGCGCAAAACCGATAACTCAATGCACGCACCGCACAAAGCCACTGAAAATTCGATGGAAAACCCCAACGCCATTTTTCCGTTGACTTGGTCGGCGTTTGAAAAATCCTTAATATACTCACCCGAGGTTGTTATGACAGCCATTTCACATATCAGACACCCGTGGGGCCAGTTATTTTGCAGCAGCGATGTCCAGCATATTTGACCATAGCGTTATTATGTCGCTGAGCGCGGCTGACATGGAATTTTCGTGCCAAACGACGCGGCGTAGACTCTACTTTGGTGTGTGAGAACGCACAGGTTTTAGGAGGCCGCAAAATGCGAGTTATAAACGAATTAGTATTTCGGCAATTTAATCTTGAGTATGGTTGGCGACAAAAAGCCCATTATCGAGCCCCTCTTATCTTGTTAACGGCTCCGCTTCCTTTTAACTTTGACTAAATCGGTTTAAGGGCGTTTTATTGATAATATTTCATAAAATACCTTGTTCGAGAAATATTTTATCGTGGGTTGCGTCTCGCCAGATTTTATACTAACAAGATGTAATTTATACTTTGTAACATTTAACGTAAATATTGAATGATTTAATAAAAAGATGTTAGTTTTTGTTTAATATGTATCTGTATAGGAAAATAGTATTTTTCTTTAACGGATGATTTGATTATGTATCTAGGTAGTCTCATGAAGATCAAAAGATTAATTAGTTCAAGATTATACGAACATCCATGATAAGCTAATTAATTAAAATTTTAGAATCGATTGTGTAAAGTATGGTTTCGTTGTTGGAGAGGATATCAATTTAGTTTTAACTTTCATATTATCCATTTAAGAAAAAAACATAATTATATATTTAAAGGGACTAGGCCATTATCATTACCTTTTAGTATTGCCCAAATACAAGACCAAGGCCAAGGCTGTCTAATTTTAGCAAGAACAAGACTAAGCCTGCAAGACTCTTGCGTCTTGCAGCTATTTTTTTGGCAGTTAGTTTTGGAATTTCGCATTAAATCTTTAGACATATTTTATAAATCTGGTTGGTCTACTACATAGTAAACTAATTCAACCTCAAAATGTTTTTATTCTGATAGGTTTTTTTTAAGATCTGAAGTAAACTTTAATAAATATTAATCGTCTAATAGGTAATTTCAAGACTTGCAAGACTCTTGCTGCAAGACCAAGACCAAGACTGGGAGCGTAATAACAAGACCAAGACCAATACCAGGTGTATTGGCGCAAACCAAGACTAAGCTAAGTCTTGCATTTGGGCAACACTATTTTGCACTATTTTACCTTTGCAGTTCATCTTTATATGTCGAGCGGTCGTGGATTGTTGGGCGAGGAGAATTAATGCCACTCTTTTTAAGGATAACAATATTCGATGACACTCGATGATACACAAAATGGCTACGTCATTATAATCAGCACATTCGGCTTTAATATTTAACGAGAGACACTCCACTAAGCACGTTTTGTGAAACGCGATGCACATGGATTACCTTCTGTTCGTTCTCACCCACAAAAGAGCACGGCTTTGTGTCACAGTGAAGAAACGTCTAGAAAAACACTCTTTGACTGATGTCACTGTCATTTTTAAAATTTCTTGACTCTCTCGATACATCAAAGCGCCGTCATATATATTAAAATATTACCAACAACAATGAATTTATTATTGTTTCTAACTAGCTTATCGAAATAAACCGCAAACCCAATATATTATGTTTAATCGTTGACATAATATCGAATATGTAAATCATAATTTAGAACCACGGAAAATTTTACCTTTGTAATATGTAAACTTTATTAATAAAAAAAGATGATATTTTTTATGCTATAGCGGACAACGGGTTTCCTATATGGTAAGAGAATACCGCCGCTCATGAACAACCACGCCACAGTCGGCGCATTGGTTGTGTTGCCGGCTTTTTACCGCTGGGGAACCCTGCATTCGGTGGACTTTATCTCATATACTCCTCTGATTAAAAATTGTGTTGATGAGGGATATTTCAGAATTTCCGTCTGGTGCAGTGAGTTTTTGGTCCGTATTGTACTTTTAGAATGCTGAGTCCCTCATATACCCGTGCAAGGGAGGACTGTGAATGCATTTCCTCACTAAAAAAATCTATAAGAACATAGTGATCTCAAAGATTACTCAGCGTGAAGCGGTACTTGTACTGTGTTTCGCAGAGTGAGTGAGGATATCGGAGGCCCTTCAAAATGCCGCTTAAGCGACTTAAAAATCTGGAAACACAACCATTCGTGGACTGCGCGGTTGTTTATGGGCTGCGGTGTTCTCTTACTATATAGGATATCCACCTGCTCCGTTGTCCGCTATAGAGCAATATATTAACCACTGTGAGAAGAAAATAAATCGATAAACATTTGAACACAGGGCGTATAATAACAAGAAAAACACTTATCATAGAGACTTCGCTTACAAAGGGACTCATTCATCGCCCTCTCTTTGTTTTCTGTAAAAAAACACCATCTCATCACGCATGCCGAATCATCCTGACATACTTTTCTACTACATGACTTCGTTTCGGATGGGCTTTTCGTACGGCCGTCATTAATTACTGGGAATGTTTAATATTCCTTTTTTTCATTTTCACATTTTCTTTGTCGTCTTGTGGACCTCTTTACTAGATAATAGTAGATATATTAACTATAATAGAATATATTATTGGCTGTGGATCAGATTTTAGTTGGGTTACATTATTATTAAATATTATTATTTTATAGTAATAGGTACATTACAATTGAGACATACAATAAATTACATATTCGATGCCTGAGTGTCTTTATAATATTTTTTTTGTATAATAGGTGCAGCAGGCTCGTCTCCTCTATGGTAAGATATCACCGCCGCCCAACGACAACGGGGCCACAATTCGCGCTTTAAGTGTGTTGCCGACTTATTCGCTGCTTAAGCGGTATACCTTTATGAGCCTCGATATCCTCAATGAAACACAGTAAAAATACTGCTTCACGCTATTATTAAATGTTAGAGTTAGTTATTATTATTATTCGAGTCTCTCATATTACTTCGGGTGAGCCACCTCAATTAGTGCCTCAGCATATGCTGAATTTCCCATATATAACGTTATTTGGAATAAAATATTTGCCTTTCAAAACATAATATAACTTCTTAGAACCTATTTAGTTATTTATGACTTGACGTTGACACAATATTAACAGTTAGTTACATAAACCATAGGTTATTGAGACATCTACAAAGATGTACCAATAACTATTAAGTACATAACTTGGTGTGTTTTAACTGTCAAGGGCAGATAAAATGTAATTATTATATACTCGAGAAAATGTAATAAGTAAGCAGGGCATTTTATAAATTCAAAATGTCTTGTGAAGATAAAATGATATTTGAACTGTTTTATACTAGCTAGGCTTAAGGGAACAAAATTACATTTGCCAAAAACTGCTCACGAGTAATGGCAGAAGTTATATTATTATTTTCGAGTTCATTCGCGATGACAGCTACCGGCATTCCGAAGTGTGTGGGTTAAATCGTGTCAGTACCTTTTGTCGGTTGAACAAAAAGTTCTCACTAATGAGGGTAATATGAAACCGCTAGAGCGGATATAATTTTTGGCTAGAAAAACGAAATGTTAAACATTTTTATGACAAGAGTTCCAAGCGCGCAAACTTAGCGCTAAAGTTTTAGTTTATACAACGTCCCGACAAAGCAGTTAGCTGTATTTAGACGTGTACAAATCTTTTAATTTCAATTAAATTCTCTAATAAAATTTATTTAAAATTTAGCGCAGTTAAATGTCGGACGGTCAGTGAACGCCGTACTGTAATCATAAATCACGTGTCTTTGAATCGCTACTAATCATTTACTGTCAACACTTTTATTTTGGCGCGTGACAGCTGTCAAGCTATAACAGGTAGGCGATGCGTGATATAATAAGTAAAACACTGGAATAACATTTATTTAGCGAAATTAGAGTTTTAATC
The DNA here is from genome assembly GCA_018230265.1 of Delias oraia. Classification (NCBI taxonomy): domain Eukaryota; kingdom Metazoa; phylum Arthropoda; class Insecta; order Lepidoptera; family Pieridae; genus Delias; species Delias oraia. Next base: position 33,493 of record DWCF01000443.1, read on the forward strand.
ATATGCCCATGGACATGTTGTGTTGCCGGCTTTTTACACGGCATTTTTAAGGACCTCCGATATCGTTACTCACTTGAAGAAACACAGTAGAAGTACGGTTACAAGTACAACAACCGTTTAACCGATTCATGCTGAGTATTTTGTACGCCCGCTGTATCACTCTGGACGAGCAGGCCCAATTAGTGCGTTCTCCCTCGGGTGAAGACAACATGGTTTTCAAACAAATTTAAGGGCTAAAATCTGAGTTCACGTAGTTGCTGGTGGAATTCAATCAACGAAACTATTTCTTATTCCGATCTGGTACAAATAGTAATTGCGGTTAGGCAATAGTAATTTATTGTCCTTATCTAAGACGAGGATCCTATCACACCCAGGGGCTTATCCCCAAGAAGCGAGTCCTTTTTACCTCACAGACCTAAGTCTGAGTGCGTCCTTTTACCTCATTCCCTACGTGTGACGTGCCATTAGAGTAATGACTAAGTACCCAGTTGTTTTTCATCTATGGAAAGAGAAAAAGTCGAAAGGAAATAGTTTTCTATTTTCTTAGTAACAAATGTGTCAGTATGTCTTAATAAAATGTACGATAAATTCCAATACCTTTGTTTAAGTGGGTACAATCTATTTATATATTATTTTCTCTTAAAATTGTTATTTTTTGTACTTTTAAAATAATAAATATTTAAAATATAATAAAACCCATCTAAATGAAACGAGGATAAATGTAATGATAAATGGTATTATTTTAGAAATAGTTTTGTTTTTTCTATAATATTATTTATTACTTGTAATAATTAATTAAGAATTCCGATTAGAGTTGAGACCACGGAACGGCAAGCGCTGCGTGGGACGTGCTTGCCGGTCCTAGTGGGTGAACAGACGACTTTATAAAGGTTGCCGGAAGACGCTGGATGCTGGTCACCTCCGACAGGTATTCTTGGAGGTCCAAGGGGGAGGCCTATGTCCAGCGGTGGACGTTTTATGGCTGAAATGATGATGCTGATGATGATGAATCTATACATAAGAAGTGCTACTACAATTAGAGTCTATGAGTTTACATATTATTCTAGATGTATGAATTTTTGACAGCCTCGTAGCTTAATGGTTTAAAAAAGTGAACCATGAAACGAGACATATCGTGTTCAAATCCCAGTTCGTACAATTATAATTTAGTTTATAATTTGTTTGGTCTCTGGAAGGACTTGACAGTGGCCGGATGAAAATGCGGGCCGTGTCTTAATACTGTTGCACCCATGGGAGAGCCTTGCTGAAGAATATTCTTATTTTTATATATTCTTGTATTATATTCTAAATATTCTAACTGATTAGACCGGCTCGTCCGGAGTGATACCACGGGCTCACAGAATACTCAGCGTGAAACGGTAATAGTACTGTGTTTCGTGAGTGAGGATATCGAAGGCCCATAAAAATGCCACTTCAGCAACGTAAAAAGCCGGCAACACAACCAATACGCGGTACGTGGCGCGGGTTTTCATGGGCGGCGACATTCTCTTATCATATAGGAGACCCACCTGCTCCGTTGCCCGGTATAGGTTAAAAAAAATTAATAACTATTATTCTAATTCAACAACAATGATTTGTAGTCTTGTCTAGTCTTTGAAATATATAAAAAGGAATAAAGAGTAAAGAATTTCCCGTTGTATCGGTGTTATTCGCTGTCGGAAAGGGATAAGTTACGCTACACTGGTACGGATTAAAGGAATCAGAAAGCCCTGATTTGGTATTAGGTGCGACGAAAGCGGCTTAACACTCAACAGTAACTTATAATACTCAGAGCGGTGTACCTTTTTACGTATCAATTAACAAAGGTTTTTACTTCCATATTAGTTTGGCATTTTCTTTGAAACCGATTGAATTATAAACCAATATAATAGGACGATTTTGACATAAACAAGCTGAGCGGTTGTCAAAATTGGTGTAATAATTACGTCACAAGTGTTTAAAATATTACATTACTAACAGATTACTTCACTTCACGCGTAATATTTTATTTCACCCGAAGAACTATGCTGAAGAATATGCTGACGTACTAATTGGGTCAGATCATCCGAAGTGCTACAACGGACTCACAGAATATTCAGCATGAAATGGTAGTTGTACTTGAAACGGTACTTCTGCTGTGTTTCACTGATTGCGTGAGAATATCGGAATATAGGAGTGTTTAAGTGGCGTAAAAAGCCGGCAACGCAACCAATTCTCAAACTATGGCGCGGTTGTTCATGGGCGGTGGTGTTCTGTAACCATATAGGAGACCCATCTGCTCCGTTGTCCGCTATAGAATAAAAAAACATCTGATAGCCTATAGCAATCCGAACGATTCAGCTCATCTAGGATAAGCGGCTCTCCATCCATTACTACCCCTATCCCTTGCACAGTGGTGCGTTGCGTCCCCAAAATTTATTGGTTTGGAAATACCTTCGCTGACAGCTGATTCCACAAAATGCCTTAAAAAACGCTCTATTCTTCAGTAATGTCTCTCCAGCAAGTCCACATCAATTCTATAAAGATAATTAAAATGACGCTACATTAGTTGCAGCACATAAATCCACACAATTGCAGGCATAACGCAGTAGTTATATGATTTAGAATTTAATTTTATCGGGTTATTATATTCCTTCTGGGTATTATTTCCGTGATTAAAAGTCTCCCGTTAGAACTGTGTCGGGTTTAAAATAGTCTCTGGAGTAGTATTCATCGTATTATGCCGTTGAGTGCAGATGTTGCATTCTAAGTTTGTTTCGACAACAATCGCTATTGGTGACCTCTAGCTTAAGTCTTGGCCGAAATTGTTGAACGCGCAGCTGAACATAAATTAACCATTGAAATTGAACTTAGTTTCATATAAATCCCGTCACTCGTGGGAGAGCCACGCTGAAGCATATACTAAGGCTCTAATTAGGAAGTGATACCACGGGCTTAAAGGATATTATATAACCGCGCCATAGTCCGCGCATTGATTGTGTTGCCGGTTTTTTACGCTGCTTAAGCGGCACTTTTAAGCTCGCTCACCGAAACACAATACTAGTACCGTTTCACGCTGAGTATTTTGTGTGCCTTTGATATCACTCCGGACGAGTTGGCTCGTTTTGTGCATATGCTTCATCATGGCTCTCCCACGGGTAAAAGAATATCATAGGCCCTTTAAATGCCACTTAAGTGGCGTAAAAAACCGGCATCACAACGAATGCGTGGACTGTTTCGCAGTTGTTCTTTGGCGGCGGTGTTCTCTTACTATATAGGAGATACACCTGCTCCGCTAAAGAATAAAAAAAGACGGTAAGCATTTCGTATTCCGTATTAAAATAATAAGAATTCAGCTACTCTCTTGCACTTGACACATATTTTGCTCTATAGAACGCTATTCAGCGATGCTATTACTTAATTTATATAAGTACTTTTGTTCTGGAAATGAATTGAAGATTTTTCATCAATCACAAAGAGAGAGTTGGTTTTAAAAATGAGGATTTTAATATTAACCAGGTGGCATTTACAGCATTTGTTTTTATTTAAAATCTTCGAAGAAATGTTAACTTAACTGTCAATGTAGTTTTTTTATATAGCGTACAACGGCTCTCCTATGATGGTAAAAGACTGCCGCCCATGCACAATTGTGCCCTAATCCGCAGTTTGGTTATGTTGGCGCCTTTTACGCTGCTTAAGTGGTAAAACTTAACGGGCTTCGGTATCCCCACTCTTTTTAATACAATGACTATTGTATACTGGTATTCTTTGATCCTGTGGTATCATTGACAACGAGCAAGCCCAATAAGTACGTCAGAATGGCTCTGCCACTGGTAATGCTACGGCTCTCCTAAAGACCGAATAAATTATAAATTGTATATAAACTGAAGATCGAATCCGCCACCATCTCTACTGTAGCTAATAAAACCGCTCGACCTCAAGGCTCTGAAAATTTATGCGTGAAACAAATATTAACAGAATTTTAGTGACATTTTTGTTTTTATGAAAATACTTTTATGACTTCACCATTATTATATGTATAGTTTTAATAGTATGGTAATTAAATCGCTGTAAATCACTTAACAATGTAAATAAGGCGACACAATGAAGGCCATACTATACGAATGGCTATATATTTGAACTGTTTTCTGTGGTCAGATTACATATTTTATAACAGCTGTGGTGATTACATTACACCTAAATAATTTCATATTACTATACAATACTTAAGTTTTTAATATTTTTTAATATTTTTTTCTATTTTGTTTTGTTTTTATGGATATAACTTGAGCCATTTGAGGGATACGGAAAGGTTTCAATGATATTCTCAGCCTCTCCTCCTGCTTCTGTACTATGAATTCTTATGTTAAGCAAGCAGGACCTCCTTTAGGTACCTTACGCGATCAAGACGTGTTTTTTTATGATATAGCGGACAACGCAGCAGGTGGGTCTCCTCCTTGGTTAGAAATCACCGCCGCCCATCGCGCCACAATCTGCGCTAGAGTTGTGTTGCCGGCTTTCAAATGTTTAGTGGAGTGTACGTGTAATGATAATATCGTTTTGTAACGCAGCAGCTTAGCATTCTTTTTTTCCAATTTTTATAAGTATTGCATGTTTTGATTTCAAAAAAATTGCTATCAATTTAAGGGAGATCCCAAATAGTAATTGATATTTACATCAACTTTAAGTTTCAATATTAGATGTCTTTAAAACATAAAATATCTGTAAGATTTATATGAATATATATCATCATCAGCCCATCTAAATCCACTGCTGGACATAGGCCTCCCCCAAAGACGCCCACCCGCTGTGATCTCGAGCGATCTGGATCCAGCGGTTGCCCGCGACCTTCGTTAGATCGTCTTTCCATCGTGTGGCGGGACGTCTTACTCTGCGTTTTCCGGTGCGCGGAAATATATATGAATATACATATTATGTTCTATATATGGTTCAGGCCAGATGCTAAGAGCCAATCCAAAGTGCGTATACCCTTTTAAAAAGATATTATTTTTAATAGGTTGACTAGTTGTTGAAATGACTTAATGGCACTAGTCAGTATACATATTACTAAATAGAGGCTTTTTAGAGCCTCGTAGCTTAATGGTTTAAAAGTGTACCATGAAGCTCGAGGTATCGGGTTCGAATCCCGGTCCGGAAAATTATTTATTATTTAAATTGTAATTTATTCGATCTCTGGAAGGGTTTAAAGTGGTCGCGAAGTGTAACAACTAACAGATTACTTCACTTCACCCGAAATATTTTATTTCACACGTAGAACTATGCTGAAGCATATGCTCACGCACTAATTGGGCCGGCTCGTTTGAAGAGATACCACGGGCTTACATAATACTCAGCGTGAAACTGTACTAGTTCTGTGTTTCGTAGAGTTAGTGAGGATATCGGAGGTCCTTAAAAATTCCGCTTGTGCTGCGTAAAAAACCGGCAACACAACCAATGCGCCAATTATGGCGCGGTTATTCATGGGTGCCGGTGTTCTCTTAGCATATAGGAGACCCACCTGCTCCGTTGTCCTCTATTCTATTAAGAAAAAATATTATTATTATTTATATCGTGATAAAGTCAATAAACCAATATCCAAAGATAATATAGAACTTAATTACATTACGGCTTAAGAGCACTAATAATCTTTGTCAATGGAATATATAGGATAACAAAATAACCTTCCCGCATTCATCTATCAAAGAGATTGCTCGTCATTTCGTTCACGAAACGAAAAGCCTCTTTTCTAGCCACAAGCAAGCAACCTGAAAAATAAAACAATGCAGTGGGTTCCAGTTTTCACGCCCCAATCACTTTTAAAACATTCCATCTCAGGACGAGCGACGTTACTGGCAACCACACCTGCCGGTAGGGTTTTCAATAACTGTCAGTTAATCCGTAATACCAAATTATTACCAATACTTTTTGAGTATCAATGCTCTATGTAATTAACAAAGGACCCGGTAGACGTGGTCCTGCCAGATATCCGTTTATATATAGTATACATACATAAATGAATATGAAATATTTTTCACCGTAGGAGAGCGATGCTGACGCATTTACTAAACCGGCTCGACCGAAGTGATACCACGGGCTCACAGAATACCAACGTGTAAAAGTAATAGTGTGTTTCGCTGAGTGAGGATATCGCAGACCCTTGAAATGATACCGTTTAAGCGGCTTAAAAATCCGGCAACACAACCAAAAGCCTGGTTTAGGCCGCGATTGTTCTAGTGATCTATCTTAAGTTATTTAATTGTATGTAATATTATAAGATTAATATGTAATAATAATATTGTATTTTAAACTATAACGAAATCAATATAACCTTAAAATGTTTAATGTTTACGTATGCATCAGGGCATCTATTTCTTAGCGTTGACTTTAGTTTTTTCGTTCACCATTCTAGGTGAAGTTGCACGTCAGCCCTCGGTCATATATAAATGAGTATCATTCAACGTTCAGAAATAAGCCTGGCTCTATTGAATATGAATGATTTCTTTTGTTCCCCTGTTCCGGTGACGATGAGATATTATTTTTTAATTTCCGAGCTTAGTTCATAATAGAAATTCACAAGGAGGTTTTATATCAAAAGAAATTTTACCAAATGATATTACTAATTATTTGTCTAGTCTACAAAAGCTAAGCTACTAACTCTGCGTTTCTCTCGATCTCCGCAATTAATATTCAAAGATGAAAATAAATTAAAGAATTAAAGAACTTTTACATACTAATAATTTTAAAATTAGCTACTTCATCACAATATTCAGCGTGCAGCGGTACTTGTTCTGCGTTTCGCTGAGTGAGTGAGGATATCGTAGTTTCTTGAAATTATAAAATAGCTACGTAAAAAAGCCGGCAACACATCCAACTCACGGACTATGTCGCAATTGTCTATTGGCGACAGTGTTCTTTTACCAAATAAGAGACCCCCGTTGTCTATTATAACATAAAAAAAACTATAAAAATAAATATAAATATACCTAGTTACTTTCATATAACAATTTTTAATTCTTAAAAGTATTTAAATTTTAGTATATTAGGTATATTAACAAAAAAAATATACAACCAATATACATTACTGATATATAATAATTCTTACGATAACTTCTTCTATTGCATACCGGGAAACGGAGCAAGCTGGTCTCTGTTTGATAAAAGATCACCACGGCCATGGACAAACGGGCCACAATCCGCGCTTAGGTTCTGTTGTCGCCTTTTTACATCGCTTTTTTATAATCAAGAATCTCCGATAGCCTCACTAACTCAGCAAAACAGTATTATTTCACGCAAGTATCCTATAAGCCTATGATATCACGGCCCAATCAATTCGACATAACACTCCCATGTGTAAAATTCATTTAAATTAACAAAAACGACATATAAGCAAACATTAATAACATAAATATAAATTAGAATTTTTATCATGTACACGGAGTGATGACATTTCATTCCCCATTATAAATGAAACACGCTCCTACGACCTTGACACGGCCGGGTGGCTGTGTAAATTTAAACTAGCGCCATTAATTTACACTATCAGATATCTGTTCCTTATTTCAAGCTGAATTTATTTTAAACTCTTACATATACATTATTACATATATAACTCTTATATTACAAAGATATTATAAATATATCTATTTGAAACTGTCTAACTATATTCATTTACTGAGATTTGTACCTTTTTTTCACAAACCGTACCATTTTTAAATCATGTAGGTATGTACTCGGAAAATACTCAATTAATTAGAGATTAGAGAAAACAAACAATTTCGAAATTTTGTTCCAAGTAAACAAGACTAAAAAAAAATGTATTCTAGTATAAAGGTTATATTTTATTTATTTTTATTATATCTAAATAATATCAGATTATATGATTTATTTAAAATAAAAACTATATTAGTAATATAATTTTTAGATTGCTAATTCAAATATGAGCAAAAAAAAGGAAAAATCTTTTAGACAAAAATTTTCTTAAAGTGTAGTCTTTTTGAAGACATTTACATTTTAAATAAATATTATCATAGTAAATTAATTGCCGCTGAAAATATGAATAAAAACTTAAATACCCACAAATAAACTTATAATCTTTAGTAACAACTTTTTTATGAAAAGAGAACCAATTAACAGGAGGCTCGCCTAGGTTTAACGATTATTGGGTGTGGGTGCGTTGCCGGCTTTTAGGGGATAGATACATTCTTTTTGAAGATCCCAAGTCGTATTGGTTCGGAAATACCCTAGAATAATACAAGGAAATAGCAGGCAGCTGATTCCACAGATTGATGATGCGCGGCTCAAAATGCCTTAAAACCCGCTAAGTTGTGGAACGATAATTATTTTCCTTACATATATTACAATAAAACTTTATTCTTCAGAAAATATTACATCACTCATTTCACATTTGATTGTTTTGAATAAAAATATTAAAAACGTAAAAAAGTATGTTTCTTTATAAAATAATTGTTTTTACGATAAATAACAGAGATATTTCGAGGTGTCTAGTATTTAAAAGTACAATGGAGACCGAGAAATGTATCGATAGGCTGAATCCGTTACAATTGGAGCACGTATAAGTTTCCTCTACCTACAGAGCAAACACAATAGGCTCCGTCGACTAGCAAAGTCAACAGCGAGTAGAAATTTGTCGCACATCGCTTACCAATTTTTGTTTGGTAGCGGACTAATGAATTATGAGATGTCTAATAGCGTGATTCATCGTTGGAAATGGAACCTTGAACTGCTTTCTATATCTGACATTTGTTGTAAATCCAAATAAATGTCAAAAAGATTAAAACATTAATCAGTAAACACTGATATAATTTTTTAATTAGTCTTGACCTCTATTAACCATACCAATGCTTTGAAATTTTTTTTGTATTACTCGCAGCTTTGAATGTCAAAAATCTTTGAAAATCACAAAGTTATTCCAAACAATTGTGTTGACACCTTGATATTTTTTATGAAAATGCCATTAACTTTACACTGCTTTGCAATATGTATTTTCATTTTTGTAAATTAATATAAATCAGATGCCTATTCACGGCCTATTGGATAAATTACTTAAATAATAATTATCGATTATAGAATCAAATATACGTAAGAAGGTTTGATGTATATATAATATTGTCTATGGACGGACGGTTGTCATTGAAATAAAGTTTTAAAAGAAATAACACGAATTTAAGAACTTTAAATGCCTCTCGGTTAATAAGTAGGATTAAGTAAATATATGATTATACTTGTCTTATACTTCTATATTAAAATGTTTTTACTAAATAAATCCTTTTGTTATGGCATTTCAGATTATTCTACCCATACCCAAGGACAATTGCGCCACGATCAGCGCTTTTGGTTGTGTTTTGCCTTTTTACGTCGCTTAAGTGGTGTAATCTCAAGGGCCTCCAATATCTTCACTTACTCAGCGAAGCACAGTACAAATAACGTTTCACACATAGCATTCTGTGAGCTCGTGGTATCCCTTCAGACGATCCGGGCCAATTAGTGCGTCAGCATATGCTTCGGCATGGTTCTCCTACGGGTGAAAAATCCTTTCTTGTTACTACTTCCTAGTAACTTTTAGTTGTTTCTCTTTCTTCATAAATAAATGTTATAAAATATCTCGGTAAATATATTAACAAGAATTTTACAAGAATAAAAGCTGCCCGAAGTAAGTTAAAGTTGGCAATGCCGAGTGCGGCAGGTCGGCAACATTAGGCAGTAATGTGAGAAACTTCGTCTTATTATCTCATATGCTTCTATTTCTTATAATATACCCTTATTCTACTTTTATTAAATTTACCACCGCTAAATTTCATTTATTTTAGGACGTTAGTCTGTTCTTTGAATGTACAGTAAAATTCTATATCATCGTCAAATTTGTTGCTTTCTTTTTGTTATAATTCTAACAGTTTAATGATATTTATGTTAATAATGACAGAGAATCATAACAATATGACTAGGGTTCTAATATTTGAATCAAATGTTAAAAAATAGACAACATATGTATTTAGAGATAATGTAGTGTTAATTTATGAAATATGTATATATAGATACATTTACATTGAAGTGGCAGTTGGCCACATCGCACGACAAACCGACAACCGATGGGGAAGAAAGGTTCTCGAGTGGCGACCGCGTACCGGAAAACGCAGAGTGGGACGTCCTGCTACGTGATGGAAAGACGATCTCACGAAGGTCGCGAGCAACCGCTGGATACATATCGCTCAAGATCGCAGCGGGTGGGCGTCTTTGGGGGACGCCTATGTCCAGCAGTGGACTTAGATGGGCTGATGAAGAAGAAGAAGATACATTATTGAATACAAATTAATATTATCTGTATACATTTTATTTAAACTAAGTAAAGCATAAACCTAAAAGGAAAGAAAAGCTTTTGAGGAAAGACGACAAGGAATATCAAGATGGAGGAACAACATACTACAGCGAACCTCATATTATATCATAAGCCTCGTAACTAAGTGGTTTAAGAAGTCTACCATGAAGCGAGAGGTTGTTTTCGAATCCCGGTCCAGGCAATTATAATTTTATCGGTCTCTGGAAGGGCTTGACAATGACCGGGCGAGTGTCTAAATACATCCGTATGAGAGCCATGCTGTAGCATTTGCTAACGCACTTATTGGAGTGACTCGTCCAAAGTGATACCACGGGCTAATAGAATACTCAGGGTAAAATGTTTGTTATACTTGAAACGGTACCTTAACTTTGTTTTGCTGAGTGAGTGTGGATACTGGAGACCCTTAAACTTGCCGCTTCAGTATTATAAAAACACATAAAACCAATGCACGTACTTTGGCGCGGTTGTCCAGTTGGCCGGCGGTGTTCTTTTACCATATTAGAGGCCCGCCTGCTCCGTTATTCCCTATACCATTAAAATAATAATAATAATAATTTATGAGGTTTGTTTATTGAAAATCTGTCAATACGGCGATGGTGAATTTAGTAACCGAAAGTTTATTTCAATCGGAAAAGCTTTTACAGCTAATCTGTTTCCGCTTTATTCTGTATAACAGAAATGATTGTGTGACATAATATATTATATGTATTACTCACCGAATGTTTATCCAGGATATATTATTTCCACGCGAACGATTAATCAAATTAACATAACGAAACAATCTCTTTAAAAACTTACAACCCTTATTCCACCCTCAAATGTGTAATCTAGGAACTTCTTATTTAGCGGCCAAATTAATGCCTCATTTTTCTTTCTTTCTTGTAATTCTTTAACCACAACTTCAACCTATTAAGAAGATTAATTTTTTTTATCAAAAAACATTCACTAACTTATTTTAAATCATTATTTCAAAAGCAAAGTTTCATGGTTCTAAATATTAAAATCTTCAACATTCAAATTCAATATAAGATTAAGACAGGACGTCTTTTGTTTTTAGTAAAGAAAAAGATTTATTTTATTTAATCATTAATTAAATGATAATAAAATAAAATTTTGAAAAATAAGATAATTAATATCCTTTTTATATATTTATTTATATATAACATAATTAAATAATATTCTTAATACTAACGAGAAGTATAACGCTATCTAATCGCTACAATTTCTCAAAGAGTCTTTTATTGTATGAAAAAAAACACAAATGAAAGAAAACGAGTTTTTTTACAGAATTATAGATAAGATATTCTTTTCTATTCTATCTGTGGATATTATGTTTCCTTACATACCAAAACGTTGATGGAAAAAGTAATTTAGTAAATGTAATTTAGTAAAAAAGTAAGATTTTGTAATTCTTACAACGTTTTTATAATGTTTTATTTAATATATTATGTATTTATAACCTTCCCCATTGGCTATATTTCCTGTGAATTTTTCCTAATTGATTCAATTTTGGCTGAGTGATCGTAGCTTACACATCTGAATGCTTGCTGTCGTGGGAGTATAGTATAGCGTTTTCCCTTTGCCTTCCATAGCGCTATTAGATGTAATTTTAAGCTTTGATAATCCAGGGGACGCTGTGTCCCTATCCTTACTCGGAGGACTCTTTTATGACATTCAAAGAGAAGTATTGAGGTTAAATTATTCTTTGAGCTAGCACAATATTTATAGTCACAAGTTTAGTCTAAGTTGTAATAAATATTGTTTAATTTTAATTAGCAATTTTCTTGTATACATAAATTTTGTTTCTAAAGTTAAGTCAAATTCCATTTTTAAAACAAAACGTTCTATTTTCAAACTCAAGGTTGTATCCGAGAAGCTCTTAACCTGTTAATGCAGTTTAAGGTATTATTGTAGCTTAACTTACTATGGCGTAGCGAGATACGCCGTAGCTCCGTAGTATCGTAGCAATTGTATAAATCAAATAGAATTATTTATACTGAACCTTACTTAGTTGTTTATTATTTAGAAGTTGGAGAGTTAGAATTCATTTTAAAATTAATTATATATAAAGTTATAAATAAAATATAATTACAGTTTGAAATATTTTAAACACATTTTCATTTGTTTCTTGTGAGAGTTTTATTTATTAATAGCAATTTGAATTTAAATTAGATTTTTAGTTTAGTACTTTAATTTATTTTTAATAATATCCTCGAAATGTTGCAAAAATTCAATAATCACAACAAATGCTTCTATTAAAAGATCTTTAAAATCGATTTAATAAGTTTATTTTTAGAATTTATTAATGATACATATATCTACTTACTTACGTGTAAAACGTTCCAAAATACTTGGTTCAAGTCACTTTACACTCAAAATATATTCAATTTAATCATTCAAAGCACTCAAACACTACACGATAATTCAAGTTATTAACACTTATAGCAAACACGTCGAATGCTTGTGAAGGAAACATTCGTGAAACACGTCTGCATTACCCAATAGAGAAGGGTAAACTGAAGGCTGTACACTAAACCGTCCGAGAACTGAAGCTATCTCACTCGTCCCTTCTTACGCTAAAATACAAACAATAATATTCTAAAGACGTTTCATTCGGCGTTAAAAATATTTAAAAAATTTAACAGCTTCTGAATTTATGTATCAACGTAAATAGGTAATAACTTTTAAGCTAAGTTTTAGAATTTAATATTGTAACCCTATTTAAATATAAACTCATATATTAACTTCTCAATTCTATATTCTGATTACTACTGTTTTAAGACTATAGTACAGTAGTAAATTTTTGAAATGTTTATTAATTTTTAAAAACTGTTTTCTTTATGTATATGAAACAGTGTAGTTTTATTGTTTCGCAGAACGTAGCAAACAATTTAAGCCCAATTTCCCACCTCCTAAAATTCCACCGCCCTAGGCTCCGTAGCCTTCTGGTAAATCCGCCACTGAATATAAAGTAT
>DWCF01000444.1:0-46789 GCA_018230265.1 Delias oraia
ACATATAAGAAAAGTAACAGAGCAAGTGAGTCTCCTATATGGTAAGAGAACACCACCGCCGATGGACAACCGCGCCAAAGTCCGCGCATTGGTTGTGTTGCCGGCTTTTTACGCCGCTTAAGCGGCATTTTTAAGGGCCTCCTATATCTTCACTCACTCTGTGAAACACAGTACAAGTACCGTTGTACTCGGAGTATTTTGTGAACCTGTGGTATCACTTCGGACGAGCCGGCCCAATTAGTGCGACAACATATGCGTCAGCATGGCTCTCCCACGGATCAAAACCGAAATTTTGAGTGAATGAGAACCAAATGACATACTTTAAGAGCAAACATTTATTTAGTAACAAAAAACAGAAATACAACACTATAAGTAATGGTTCTCTCGAATTAAAGAAATAAGAAATCCGCCTCAAATCGAGAAATAGGAAACCATTATGATTGTACAAATTAGGACACGGTTTCAGTTATACTCATACAGTAAACTAAAGTATGTAAGTAAGAGCCAGATTGAAGACTTTCATTATATTTTCAATATATATTTATGGCCATAAAAAGGCATGAGAGAGAAGTTTACTACATAATAAATCTAAATAATGTACAACACAATTTGTTTTCCTAAGCGATACTAATCCAATACAAAATATATCTTGGCTGCTTTGCAAATAGTAAAAGATTTCCTGTCACGTGAAAAGTAATTTTATTAAGACAAATGGATACATTGCCCTTGCAAAGGTTAAAAGTTATTGCCATGCCTAAGCTGGGATTAAATTAGATTACTTTTGCCCCCTGCCATTACATTATTATTTATTTCAGCTGAGGTCGAACGATTTGGGGACATTAAACTCTTCTATTTTCTACACATTCAAATTTTATTAAATATACTGTTAATCGAATTGAAATTTCTATTGGTTATAAGTTTCTTAAATATTTATTGGTAAATGGGTGGTGAATTTAATTTGTACACTGTTAAAAATGTATTTTATGAGAGATATATATACTATATATAAAAAGACGATAGCACAAACAAATCGCGGGTGGCGGTGAAGTTTTACGATCAAGGAAATCGGCCGCCTCACTGACCGCAAAATATTAATAAAAAATATTTATTTTACTTAGACCCACGTCTTAAATACTAATTTGAGTGTTTTTTTAAATGGGTTTCTTGCTATTGGCCATACTGGCCTTTACAGCATAACGAGGTCGGAGGGGCGAACTCGAAGGCTCATCGAGAATGAATGTTATGCGACTAGCGGAAGGTATACACGAACTTCGACATAGAGCTGTCGCGGGAGTCCTTAGATGCCGGACTGTGTTGGACTGTTGTAAGGCTGGGAGCGATGATGGGTACACACCATCGTTTCCGGCTAAATAATTTCACAGTTCCGTAGAGATTATACCCCATATGTATAATACTAATGTTCCCTGTTCCCGGCAGACATCCTCCTGCTAGGTACGCCACAAACCGAATCCAAATTAAACCCGAAAAACCGATATATTAAAAACATACTCTCCATTTTTTTTAGTCGAATAAAATATCCTATGTTTCATCACTATTTTCATGCAGGAATCAATTTATTGCTACCAAATGTACGCAGCATTTGAAATAAATTATCGATTTTTATCTTAGTTATTGTTCACTATTTTGGTTGTAATGGCTTACACATAAGAAATTGATATATACTGTTTATTGTCCCTACTAAAAACAGTATATATCAATTTCTTATGCTAATTTCTTTCTAATTTAAGATAAACATTTCCATCATACATTACATATGTGTAACTTCAACGGTTTTGGCAGCGCACGCCAGAATAGGTCACCGATACTAAATTTTCCTACTTACTTGACACTTACCGTCATATTTTATTATTTTTATACCATCATATTTTATCGTCATTATTTATCATCCCCACAATATATTTTTATACATTGTAGCCTGTGTTATTCTTATGTAAAATTTCATTAAAATCCATTTGGTAGTTTTTGCGTGAATGAGGAGCAAACATTCATCCATCCACACAAACTTTTACGTTTATAATATTAGTACAATTACTTTGTTCCAGGTACCACAACAGTAGAATGATAAACTACGACGCAGAACGTGGCATCAACGTGACGACAGACACAGAACAGCGTCTGTCAGACCTGCTCATTCCGGCAGCGAGTGTCTCACACGCGGGCAATTACACCTGTGTACCAAACAATGCTGTCCCTGCTAGTATATATGTTCACATATTCAATGGTAAGTACAGTACTGATATACTATAGCAATGTAGGACTTAAAACGGCCGCCTTTGATACGGTTGGTTTGAAGCTTTCTTGATCGATATGGATCAGATACAAGAACATCTGCTACGACACGTAGAGCGTCAAAATAAAGCTACGCTTTTTGCCTCATTTACATTCAGCTGAAGTGAACAGGGAAGTGGGCATGACGAGTATGTAAACTTCATACTTCTCATGCAACTCGCGCTGCCTAGCGCTTTTCAAAATAGCGATTCTTAGTGCGAACTTCAAAAGACCGGCAGCGTGACCGGTAAAGTATGATTACATTCTGCTCAATCGCTCAGTTGATAGTCAGTAAATAGGTACTCACAAAGTTCTATTACGACGCTACGAGTGATTGTTTTTACATCGTTAACTTGACTGAATTAACAAATATAATAGAATAGTTAAAAATGATGAAAAACAAATAAAAATATACTAATTTTTACGTTGATCGACATGCAAATAAAAAAATAAACACGTAAGACTGAAACACTTTCCTAGAGATAATCGGAGTCATTAGATGATGCGATGTCATGCTTATAAAAACTTCCTATTTTATCGTAGGTTTGATATTATTGTATTTTAGTGTTCACAGTAGGTTCGCTTAAAGAGGGCTTATTGATAGCATACGCAATGCTCTGCATAGGAAAGTAGGTCACTGCATGACCTAACTGGAACTGCAATTACGTTCTTCGTCCTTTGAACGAACTAAATTCTTTTGAAGGGTTGGTATTTTTGTAGATTTGTAATACATTATATGAATGCAATGAATTTTTATTCCCAAAGACAATTTGCGATTAAATTGAATAAGTTTATATAAAATATAACTTTTAATAATTTTTTCCAGTGTAGTTGTTCCACAATAATTATAGTTTGCAATTTTTTGCAATGACTTAATCTTAATTTGTAAATTAAATGAATCTTAATTTATAAATGACTTATGAACTAAGTTAATAGACGATACTTGAATTGCATTACTCATAATTGTGCAATGCGTGGTTTTAGAGAGAGACACAATTTAAATTATCTAAAGTCACAATATTCCAAGATTACCTTCACTACACATTTTAATTAACTATTTTGTTCGATAATTACTTTCTTCGGTGTGATGTGTATTCTGATATTTTAGATTAATATATTTACAGATACATCTTATTCTAATTTTTGAATTCTCGCTGGCTTTGAGTTTAGATTTACATATAGCAATATTAAAATAATAAATATCATTGACCAAATGCATATACTGTAAGAGATTAAGTCATTAAGAGACTCATACTGCCTTTTGAAAAATAAGATAAGCGAAAATAAGATAAATTCTCCTCTGCCCATGGGCATCCAGATTCCTTGCTGGAGCGCGGGTGCGTTGCTGGTCTATATATGTATATGGTTGGGAGGAGGGAGATTCTGTCAGACAGGTTTCGAGCCTAGTACAGTCTCCAGGTGTCAAAGGTTACGTCATGATAGAGTAATTTTGTTTGTGTTAATTAATTTAAGGATAACTTGGACCTTTTTGAGAAGAAATAAATTATTTTTATTATTATTATGTATACATCTGTAAAAACTATATCTGTATAAATGCATAATGATCAGTTTTTATCTGTTAAAAAGGTGTATCTAACATATATGTCGAACTTCTTCTCTGTTATGCCTGTATAGGGTTTTATAAGTCAATTTTCTGGTCCATTAATGGAGGCACTGGCGACCGTTTAGCCCGCTCTCCGTCTAATAGACCCATACGATCGATTTAATTATAAACTAGTTGCTAAAAGGGTAAACAATCTTATTATTTGTTACGTGTAAATATGATAACATCCGACGGGTCAAATTGAATTTAGATCGTTCAAATGAAGAGTTCATATATGTCTAATAAAAGTGTTCCCCACCTGCCGTCCGTTAGTATATGTAGGGGGGTCCGCGGTGTCTTAAAAAAAATTAGTTTAGATATTTATTTTTTTATTATTAGCATTAATGTATGGTCCATATCATCTCTGGTACCGTGAATTGCCATGCTTAATCACGAATCTCCGAGGGTCCACGAACCACAAGTTGGAAAACACTGAGATAGACTAGAGACAGTGTCTATGGCTCATAAAGACAAGTAATGTAGAACGGTGTAACATCCTACTTATGTCAAGCCGTGAAAATATAACACTTTTAAGTTAAATCGCCGATATCATGTAACTCGCATTACATTTTATCATCAATTTAATCTCTCGAAGGCAGAAAATTGGTTAAGGTTGTAGTGGGGACCGCTTAAGACCGGCATTATAGGAATCGCAACCTCCGAGCGAAGATAACCTAGTACCGATAGCAGAACCAGAGAGCAATTATGCAATTTATCATATTTACTATTTATTTAACACCATTTATACTGGGCAAGTGAAAAGGAAACTGGTGGAGCACCTTTTATCACTCTCTATATACACAACAAACAATAAGTTTTACTGACAGAAAATAGAATGAAATAAATAAATAAATGATAAAACAAGAACCTTATCTGCACCTCTCTTATAAAAAGTAAACAAAAATAAATATGTCCGTTACACTGAACTATCAAACGCATTTTAATAATATTCGTCCTTCAACAAATGAGCGTACCAATCCCGGTAATATAACTTCCGGCGGCCCGGAAGGGGCGACGGGTGTCCACGGGCAGACTACCACTTATCTTAGGTGAACCCTGGCTCAATTTCTTCTCAATTGTCATTTATCAAAAAACATTGATAGAAAGATTGAGTTTGTGGTTTATGGTTTATGCAAATATTTTTAACTTAGTACATTGGTGCAATGTTAATTTATTGAGAGAACGAAATTAAGTTAATACAAATACAATAAAATGTAATAAGAGAATGGATAAATTTGCTATTTATGAAATCAAAAACATATGATCTGCTAACCCTCCCATTCAAGGTGAACGAGATATGAAAGTTACGTAATCCAAGGAGCGATGTTCATCCCGGCATTCTTTCTAAATGAAATTGTCGCTGCTGACCTTACTTTTATTTTATTTTTACACCTAAGAGCAGTAGTAATAAGTCCATAGAATTAAGGCTACGTAATAGAGCAGTCATTTTCCTGACGCGTTGATTGAAATGATTAAGGGAGCGTTTCTTTTGAGTAGTTCACTAATTTGTTACAGTTAAAAAACTGTGATTTGGTTTCTATTGTTTCGCTTAGTCGAATTCCAAAGGAATAAATACTTGTATAAATTCCTTTTTAAATCTTTTTAGAATATCTCATTGTTCGTAAAATAGTTTTGATGATATCACAGGAAGAGTATGACTAATACCAATATCCAAAGTAGTCAAAAACATTATGTTGGAATTATTTAAATTAGTATATCATTTTCCTATAGGAAACATTACAGTTAATAACATTTATTAGACAGTTTTATTTCGTATATAAATAGTATATTTTCTTTAAAGTACTTACTCACTTATTATATAAAAAATATTTATAAGAAAAAACTATTTAGAATTTATAAAATAAATTATATTTAGTTGACATTTATGAGTTTGACATTGACGAGCATCTTTTCAGTTATTTTGCGATTAATTAAATACAGTTTAATACTCCTGAAGTGAAGGTGTCACTTCTCAAGTCGTATTGTTTCTTATTGATTGTATTAAATAACTAGAAAATATAATTTAAAGAACGATTAAATGATATTGCTCTATTAAAACAAAAGAAAAAATTTACTATTATTTGAAAAATGTACACTTTAGCTCGTTTATAAACACGCTCTGAAACTGTTTCAGAAACTGCGTTATATACTTTGATTTTTGATGTTGAAGCGAATTCAATTGTTTCAGGCGAAAACCCAGCGGCCATGCAGTCCTCCTCACCGAGCTTCATACACCTGAACATCTTGCACAGTTTGTACACAACAGTCTTTCTATACGCCATACGGTGACGATTGCGCTAAGGCAATTTCTATCTTATTACGAATGCATAAGACACAATTTCTCGAGACAAGCGTTGGTGCACTCCTTTTGTGACCGGGAATTTATAACTCTGAATGCGATGCTAATTTGAAAAGTGGAACGACTAAAATGAAGATTTTTAAAACGCAACAGTCGTTTGAAATAAAACTCACAGCTTCTACAGAGCTACATAGAGACGTAATCAAAAGACGAAATGACTTATATAAATTAACTAAAGTTCTATAGTAGTAATTTTATTAAATTAAAGAGCATGTGTGGTATGTTGTGAAAGGAAAATTTCTTGTGTGTTAAAGTCGCATTTCTAATTGCGTTCTTTATCATGTTACTATAATTAAAACCGCTTTTTCATCTGCATTCATTAATTTATAATTTGTTTAATTTTTTTAAAATATTATTCCGATTTTAATAAAAAATGATTTAAGTGAGAAACATTTTTTTATAACGATTAACAGATCACAGGTCGCCTGATAATATATCAACACAGCATATGGGTAACCTCGCTGCAATCTGGTGTTTGGTAATGTTTCCGGCTTTTACGCTGCTTAACCGGTATACTCACTCACTCACTCGCCAGTATTATTTCAAGCTGGTATTCTGTGAGTTCATAGTATCATACCGGAACAGCCGGCCCAATTAGTGCATTAGCATATGCTTCAGCATGGCTGTTCTTCAAGGCAGATAGTTTCTGACCACGAACCATAGCACGATAACAAAACATTTTTTCATTGCCAAGTTAATTATATAAAATTCGTTATTATCTTGATATATCTCTTTATTAAAACAATATTATTTTAATCATAGAGATGTGATTCGTCATCACATAGTGTCTATTCATAGGCAGAGGCATAGATAAATATACAGCTTCCGTAATATAACTCGTTTCATAAAATTTCGTTTGTTTGTTTATAAAGTATACTTTGATAAAAGTGATCTTCAGCCATAAAACTATTGAGAAAATGAATTGATTTCAAAAACTTACCATCTTAACTTAATGGTCATTGAAATGTTCCATTTAAAGTTTTTAGTTTATTTCAGTTTAAGAATTACTAAAGATGTTTTAGTAGTGAAAAGCGGACGACTGTTCTTGTATAAAAATACCATAACCAACCCCGGCTCTGAATAGATTTATTATATCATTTGTAAATATATTTGCTCTTTGGAAGGCCTTAACAGTAACTGTGCAAATGTATTAACAATATCTCCCCCGTGGGACACACGCAAAATAGGCGCTCAAACGTCGAGTTGCCGAGAATAGCCCGTTTCACCATACCTCCCCTGTGGGAGAGCTGAAGTATATCCTGATACAGTAATCGCTCAGTTATACTACAGGCTCATAAAATATCATCTTAAAATACGTGTAATGTTTTTCCTGAGTGTCTGATGATATCAGAGTTTCACCAAGATTCGCTAGTCACTTATTATGCGTATAAAGCTGGCAACACAACGAAATAGGATAGTAACACGGTTATTCATGAGCGGTGACGATCTTCGACAGTTAAGGAGACTGCTTATTCCTGCCCTACTGTCTCACTTTTAATAAAAATATACTATTCATGATAAATTTGTTTCTCAGCAGTTTGGCATGTGCTTCGATATTTTAACAAAATTTGCTAATTAGCTCAGTTTCAGTTTATTATCTCCAGTTCGCTTCATAAAATTAATTACAGACCCAAATTATCTGCGATAGCAAATGTCAAAAGATTATTAATTGAATGTCAAACTAATGAAGCGGCAATTAAAAGGCATTATAATATCTGTCCCAATTAGTTTCAAACAACGAAATTTGGATTTCGCTCAAAACATTAATTAGAATCAAGAGAATTGAGCAATCGGGGATGCGGCGGTGAGAGGCTCGCTCATTATTGTCGATTCTCGCGAAAGTAGTGCTTCTACGTGTAAAAATATTTTTAATCAATTCCAAATGTGTAATAGATACCGCTAAGTTTATTATCTTCGAAGAAAAATGCGTTGATCGTTACCTGTGTTCAAAAACTGAACAGGTTATTAGTTCAATGTGTTTCTTACAGTCTTAAATAAAAGTAGTAAAAAGATTATCGAAATACTATAACTGTATTCATTTTAACAGTCAAATTTCAATGTTTAAGATGTGGGCAGACATTATTTTCGCTTTTTTGTGACTATCAGAAGCGTTATTTGTAAAAATATTACATCTCGTTTTAATGATATATCTGACAACTGCGCCACATTTGGCGCTTTGTAGTGTTGCCGGCTGTTTAAGAGCCTCTGGTATCCTCACTGACTCGGCGAAATACAGTACAAGTATAGTTTGACACTGAGAATTCTGTGAGCACGAGCCGCCCCAATTAATATGCTTTAACACGGCCCTCTTACGAGCGTGACAGTATTAAGACACTCGCCCGGACACTGTCAATCCATTTCAAAGACCGAATAAATTATATATTTTTTGTTTGGACAGGGATTCGAACCTGATTCCACTCGCTTTGTGGTCGTATAAAACCACTTAGCCACGAAGCTCTAAATTTTTCTAATGATGGAACCTTATAATAATATTCCATGCCACGAACCTATATCCTATTAGCAGTCGTTCATTCATTGAGAGCCACAATTATCTAGTTATAAGCAGAACAAACCGCATTCAATCCTCGCGTTACCAACTTCAAATTAGATTTGAAATATTACTCAATATCTGATTTAAATGGTTTATATTCAAATAAATCTAATACCTACGAGAAATTAGCTTTGATAATTGTAACCCTAAAATAATATTTTTTTAAAATTTGGCAATTTTTTTAAAATGGCCGGCAAACGAACAAGAGTTTCACCTAGGATACCAGTCCATGGTCCATGGGAGAAGGCACGGACACCTCCAGTGCTGAGCTGTTGGTTCGTTGCCAGCCTATTACGGATAGATACGTTCTTTTTGAAAGTCATTATGTCACTCGTTTAGAAATAGCTATGCAGGTAGTCGATTCCACCGAGAGGTGGTGCACGGCATAAAAAGCTCAAAAAACGCTCAGTCGTGGAAAGACAAACATCGAGTTTATATGGGTGTAGCTTTGTATTCTGCCATTATGTTCGATGATGAAACTCTGCTGGGACAGCCATGCTAACACGCCAATTAGGCCGGCTCGTCTGAAGTGATATCTTATGGTACTTGTACTGTGTTTCGCAGAGTGAGTGAGGATATCGGAGGCCCTTAAGTGCCGCTTAAGCGTAAAATACCGGCAACGAAAGCGCAGACTGTGGCGCGGTTGTTGATGGGCGGCGGTGTTCCCTTGCCATATAGGAGATCCACCTGCTCCATTGTCCGCAATAGAATAAAAAAATCTGAAAAATATACAGAATACTGTGTAGTTCACAATCAGATAATCAAATTACGTCTGAGTTTTTCAACATTAAAGCACCTTACTTTTCTACGTTACGAGCTAAGAAGTCTCTTCTATCTTCAAATAAATGGATTTCCAAAGTACTTAATTATTAAAAAACTGCGATACATACTAAAAATTTGCGACGAGATATCGAACGGAAGCAAATAGACATGTCAAACTATATGAATTAACGATATATTAATATATGAATTATTATTATGATATACAAAAACTTCAAAGTTTGTCTCGGGAAATCACTTTTCCATATATAATGTATTACATACTATAAGCTAACTATGTTAACTATTTAATTATCTTCTTGTATATGTAAGACCCTTTTACAGACGACGATAAAATTCAATCACTGTATAAATTTAATTTAACTACATATCTATTCAATAAAACAGATGCAAATTACTTTAGTAATTATAATTTAATAAATGTCTATACTCTATACCAACCAGACACTCCACAGATTAGATTATTAAAATTATTGTAATATAGCGACCATAAGTGTGACCACGGATAACATGAAATTATTTAAGCACTAATTTTTAAGAATTTATTAAATTTGTGTTACCTAATTTAAAAAAATGTTATTATTACTAAAAAAAAATTATTCAATTTTATTTCTTATTAAATTTAATAAAAATAGTTGTTGAATGTTTGTGGAATTGATAAAACATAAATTAGTCATGGTGATTTTTTTTTGCATTGTCAATAAAATTGTCGTCTATAAAAGTTTTATTCGTTAGACTTTAATATGATCTCAGTGTAAGGTTAATGTAAGAGCCCTAATATTTCTTAAGCCTTTTGCTATACTACATATATTAAACTTAAATGATTTTTAATCATTTCATTCATTTTCTATATAAATAAACTAATTTATTAATGCTTATACTTAATGAATAACAAGGGGTGTTTTGGATGTAAATTTAAAAATCTTTGTTTTAAACATCTTTATTCATAGAATCACATACAACATATTATGATTTTAAGCGTAAGTTTACGTGTTTTTCAAAGTTTATTGTATCATAATTGAAATAACATTCATTAAAATTAATCCAATTACAGCTTAGGAGACTCATAATTGTGTCCGTTTGGACTGACGAACAAAATTGAGCAGCAAACTTAGTAATACTCAGTCCTGAATAGAACAAGGCAATGAGAACTTTCGTCGTACCCGAGTTTACATAAACTTTTGTCATGATGATGTGATGATTTTGATAGATAACGTTCGTTAATTTATTTCTTCCTTTAAATAATCTTACCTTGCAGTGAAACCATAAAATTATCGATACCAACACCTGCGAATAATAATCGCATTATAGAACAAATTGCGTCATTCATATTTATGACATTTGACAGTCCTTGTTTTCTAGATTTTATGAGTGAAACAAATTGTCTGTCTCCAAATTAATAATGCTTCCATTTCAACATTTGTTATTGTTGTAAATAATATGTTTTCTTTTTGGAAAAATTATTATCACGTTACGATAATGACGGCAAAAACTACTTAAATTCTTTTAAAAATATATCGCGGTAACGTATAGGAAATCCTTAAAACCTTTTTCAAAGGCACGGGTTGCTGTTCTTACTATTTTCTTCTACTCTGACTGAAAGTGGCTCGTCAATCCATAGACGCAGTTGACAGTTTGTCATTTCAGGGTGACAAACTTGTCAACTTAGAGGCCCTCAACGTGGTAGCGATGACTTGAAGTGAACATAAGCCGAAACAGAACACCCCTTAGAATTATTGTGAAGAATGTGTAAAAAACTGTACATAATAAAATATATAAAATGAATACCTAGTCAATGTTATACTTCGTTAGTATATAATTGTTCTTATAACCGGGTTTTAAATCTATTGAAAAGGTGTCACAACTCTTACAATATAATATAACCAAAGTTATTTAGTGAAAAGATACAAGCTGTATTAAAATGTTTTGTCTTTTGGCATTTAATTTTATTTGTTATAAAACGTGGAACAATGAAAACACTCTGTATTTATTACCCACTATAATAATATTTAGTGAAATGTGATAGTATTAAATCATTTATTTGTATATAGTAGATGTAAGGAAACTATAAAAATTACTATAATAAATTAATTGTTCAATTAAGTGCTTTTTAATTTCAACTCGCATTTTTTACAGCACTACTGAGAGTTCTTCGGAACTACTGTAATAAGAATATAAAAAATTACATCGTCTATATTCTTTACCTGGTGAGATTCGAACAAATATCTAAAACCCACACGCTAATAAAAAATAGATTTCATTGAAAAGACAACCCATTACAGGAGTATTCAGAATAAGTTAAACAATAAAATCAAACAGAAAAGATAACATAAAAGCGAAGGGCTTTTACGTAAACATTTTAAAATAAATCTTGTAAAGTTTTTTAGCTCTACCTTCTTTGTGGATACGCCTACGCAAATTCTACATTCGAATACCATTTTCCATTTAAATAAATTAAGACTTCTACGGGTCAAGTAGCGACTCAAAGAACGCGAAGACGAATTTAAATTCCTAGCAATTGGTCAGTATATTTCTAATATTTTCAATATAAGATTTGTAACTTGATATCCATTTAAAATGTTTGTTCGCTTGTTGATTTTTTTCATTCCAGGCAAATATGTGTAGTACCCCGGCGCATAATGAAGAGCGTAAATTACCTTTATAACCTAACCCAAACGCAGACACCGTGAAATTACTCCATCCAACATTCACTTCTTTCGTAATAAGCGAGTTTGGCTTTTAAACCATCAACGAGTAAGGGGCGTCCGGAGATAACTTGTGTATGTGTCGTCGACCCTTTAACGATATCTAAATTTAGAACTGCGAGTATGATGCGATTTTGTTTAGTTTGACAGGTCTGATATACCTTGGTGGTCATAGATCAACACCGCCCGGACAACCGCTTGGCTGCTCTTCAGCGCTCGATAAGGTTTCCGGTAAGCTTGATAGGCTTCCGTTATCCTCACTAACTCAGCAAGATATTTGTTTCATGCTGCTATTCTTTATTACGGGTGAGCCGGCCGAATTACTGCGTCATCATTGTTGTTCCGCGTAAATCCATCAGTTCCATTCCTGATTACATAAAAAGTATTTTAATTCATAAGACAGATATAATTAAAAACTACAACTAATATTACCATATAATAGAATTACAATATATTTAAAAACCACTCGTGGCAGAGCTATGCTGACGCACTAATTGGACCGGCTCGACAAAAGATACCACAGGGTCACAGAATACTCAGCGTGAAACGTTACTTGTAATGTGTTTCGCAGAGTGAGTGAAGTATAGGAGGCCCTTAAAAATGCCACTTAAGCGGCGTAAAAAGTCGGCAACAAATGCGCGGACTGTGGCGCTATTGGGTAGAGCTGGCGGAGTTCTCTAAGGAGACCCACCTGCTGCGTTGTGCGCTATAGAATTAAACAATCTATCAGAGCCACGAAGTGAGATATATCTCATATTTTTATTATACCACACGAGAGAGAACAAGATATTTTCACATATTTCCTCAATAAATATCCGTCACCTGAGGGTTCAGACACGTAACGATGACACCCATCAAGATTAATGTACCCTACAAAAACATATCACTTCGCTCAAATACAAAAAGTTTGATTCGGATTCATAAATGAGCTTTACACGAAATAGCTACGCGCAACATTTCATACATTTATCGCATCACTTGTATCGCATTTATTATTAAATTTCAGAACGTTGTTTCAGCTACATTGCAGCTTTTCTATATCGAGATTTACCGACATCTCACTGTCACACGTTCCACTAAGAACCTACCAAACATCGATCACTAAACTATAAAACTATTGCTAAAAGAACTTTATGTCCGGTAATGCACCCGCGGCTCTGCAAGAGCTGGGGTGTCCATGCGCGGAAGACCGCTTTGCTATCGTTTCCATAAAAAAAACCTGAACCATCAATTAAGTACCGTTCTAGGATCCAACTCGCAAGGACTTTCATTATATAAAATAATATAGAAACCCGTAGTAAAATAAATGTATACCTATAGTTTTATTTTATTTAATTGTGACGCGAGCATCCGAAACATTCTTTTTCATTCCCCAAACCAACAGTCTATATATTATATAGGATTATAACATGAGTGTTTAGAATACGTAGAGAAAACCAAAACAATAAAACAAGGGAAAATCAACAAAGACCAAAAAAGTAGATACAGATTATTCACATGAGAAACATCAAAAAATCAATTATGATCTAATTATTAAGATGTATAGCTAATTTATTAGGATTTATCCACAATGTGATTATTTAAATTAAGAATTTCTTTATTTTAATCAATATAAAAAAATATAAAATTATTTTAAGTGAAATTGCATAACCCGGGTTGAACTGGTGGTAAAAGGCTACTATTATAATAATAGGCTTATACTCAATTATTATACTCACAAAGGGTTCCTATAGTAATATAATCAGATCACATTTGTAAATATGTACTGCCATACCAAATATTCAAATGCGGACGTTAACTGGGACGGCTCGTCCAAATTCCGATACCATGGATTCATAAAATACTTAGCGTGAAATTGTAGTTGTACTTCTGACTACTGTTTCGCTGAGAGAGTGAGCGCATCAGAGGCCCTTAAAGATGTCGCTTAAATAGCGTAAAAAAACTGGCAACACAACCAATGGTTGGTGATGGGCGGCGGTGTTCTCTTTCCATATAGGAGATATAGGATATTTCCATATAGGATAGGATCCATATAGGATATTTCCATAAAAAAACTTTTTCTTTTATAACTAAATTGTAGGTAATAAAATGTTTATTTTTAGAGAGAAAGAAAAAGGTTGGCTATTGTCTACAAGTATGTATCCGGGATAAACAGATCATACTTGGCATACATGGCTTTATTATATATGGAATATAATAAAGATAACATCGACAAATATATATATATATATATATATATAAATTTGTCGCGGTGTTTGTCGCCAAACTCCACCGAAAAGACTTGACCATTTTTAAGAAATTTTGAATGTATATCATAAGGTCTGAGACTAGATAGATAGATATTGATATATAGATAGATAGATTTTGTTAATATCCCTATATGTTAAATGTGATCCAACAGAATTTTATTTTTGTACAAATTTGTGTTTAAAAGATAAATTCATACCACCCTAAATTTTAAAACATCTCTCGTCTGCGATTATATTATGTAATAGCGACATTATCAGTTTAATAATTTTATGACAAAACAATTTTTTTCGGGTCAGCTAGTAAATACATAAATTTCAATATATGGTAATTTTTATTATACAAATTTAAAGCGTCTAAATTATATTGAAACAGTAACGATGATGACGTAAACCAAAAATTGTTCTGAAACATCAAAAAATTGGTGGAGCCGTTAAAAATGTTCTCGCTTCGCACATATTAATTTCTCGTGAAGCCTTAAATAGTAATTAAACTTGAAACGCCGAAAAATTTTCGAGGTAACGTATTTCGTTTTTATTTTACAATTTGCTTGTATTATAAAATTTTATATTTATTATCAGCTGTATAAATAAGTCATAATAATATATGTATTGTTAAATTACACGAGAAAACTATATTAATTAATTGTAAATAGCATTCAATATAATTGAAAATGTGATTAATAAAAACATTAATATTTATAATAATCTCTTGAAAGAAGCTAACATCTTACGTGCGCTTTCAAAAAACCTAATGTAACATAATGAATGACTTAAAAATAAAAAATATATTTGTATAATATTTTTTTATGGTTTAGCGGAAAACTAGTCAGTTGGGTCTCGTATATGGTAAGAAAACACCGTCGCCTATGAACACCGACGCTACAGTCCGCGCTTTGTTCATGGTGCCGGCTTTTTACGCCGTTCAAGAGGCACAATCTTAAGGGCCTCCGATATCCTTACTCACACAGCGAAACTCAGTACAAGTACTGTTTCACGCTAAAAATAAATCTGAACGTCACAAATATATTCATCATCATCATCATCATGATTTAAAATCTGCCATATAAAGACAGAGGATGATTAAAAATAATTTCATATTAAATTGAATTCAAATAGTAGTATACTATTCTCCTCGTGATACAATGCTATCGATACAAACCGATACTGCTCATATTAAGTGGTCAACTACGAAGTACCATCAAGTAGAAATTCACTTACCTGAGTGAAGTTTATCCGGTATTTTAAAAGCAGTTCCTACTTGGAATTGTGTACTCTGTTGTAGATCGTCTGATCGTTGCAAGTTAAAGTCTAGATGGTTAAATAATTTGTTGAAGCCTGAATTACTGGTTTATAGAACTTGGATTAACCCTACGGATAACGTAGCTTAATGGTGTTTCAATTTAGATTCAATCGGAATAATTATAAGGGATTTATTTCTAGTAAAACATAACACGATTAAAATTGTGAGGAACTTCCAGACAGTTGGACTATTCATATAATTCTAATTTTGAGTATGACTTTTAAGCGGCGTTACCAGTCGGCAACACAACCAAAGCGCGGACTGTGGCGTGGATGTCGATGGGCGGCGTGTTCTCCTCTATATAGGAGACAAACCTGCTCCGTTATCCGCTATACCATAAAAATAAATCATTCTATTTTACTTATACCTACTCTATAAGTTAATACAAATCTTTTAGATTTTATTTATTATTGATGGAAGTTATCACAGGTAACCAATGAATTATTAACAATACGACTTAGGAAATAAAAGGTCAGCTACGCACCCACAACTTATCTCGTGTTAGGTTAGCTTGTCCTAGAGTACGATGTAATCTTAAACGATGGTATCAAAGCACGAGAATAATTAAATCAGATACGCAACAATGACAATATTTAACCTCCGACCTTTGCAATTCGCTCAAGGGAAAGCGCAAAAATGTCCCAGAAAAGAGAAACTTAAATGATTTTTCTCGAGTTGAACGAGTATTCGGCTGTGGCGTGAGCAATAAGAGAAAGTTTCGAATGTGTTATGAAGAACGTGAAATGCAATAATTCTTGGCCAAGTCTTATTTCAGCCATGGTTTCGCCCCATTAGGCCGCATCAATTAACTTCTGGTTGGATTTAAAAATGAGTTGAAATCAAACTAGCCTTAGGTCAGTTAGGTTATATTGAAACAATTGATTTTAAATAAGAAAGCTTCCCTTTACATGTGACAAGAATTACATATTTCACTCACAACCTCTAACTATACATTTTGTAACTTATAATTATTGAAAACTTTAAATAATTGATTCTACTTATTTTTTGGATGTAAAGAGGGCCACCGGGCAAGAGGCTCAATTGGGATAAAATGTTTGCCATTCATAGACACTCTTAGCCGCATTGCTGAGCTTTAACCAAATGGAACGCTTTTTTTAAGTCACTAAGTCTTGATGGTTCTGGGATACCTCTGTAGGCTGCTATTACAAAGTAGTGGTACGCAAAAGATATCTTAAAAAACGCTAAATGTTTTTCGTTACACCGGGTAACTAAAAACGTCGAGGTAATTCGAATGAATTTATTTCATTCGGCCGTAATAACAGCAATAAAACCATCATTCATTACATTCCTAAAAAAAATTCTGTGTGTTAACGCTACGGCGTACGGCTTGTGCCAGCCGCGAATGATAGGAGCGTTCCCTCAGGGTCACATTTCTTACCTGGACAAATCCCATGCTCCAAAATGTAACGCTAAGGGTTAACCTTCCTTTGAGGACTGAATGGAGGCAATTCTCTTCTTAACCCTCATAAATATGACCGGTAAGTGCTGACTTTAACTGATTGACGTGTTTATTTTGCAATGTGTAGTTCAGATGGAATTGAAATACGAAGAGGGGTGGAGTTGTGTTTGTCCGAGAAGCGGACGCACAAGGGGATAAGTACTTCCTTATATTATTAGGTACTTTTGTGAAGAATTCTAAAAGATTCTTATTGTGTTCTTAATGGGTTCCTGAGAGGTTTTAAATTAATGTCAATATTTCTTTATTGAATTATTGTGAATTTTGACATGTGAAACTTTACATAGATTTTGGCAATTATTATTTGAGTAGGAGAAATGTATCTCATAAATGAATCGCGTTCGGCTATCGCACAGTGATACCGCATTCAAAAGGCCGGTAACGCACTCGCTCCGCGCCTGTGACTAAAAATGACTCTACACGGAAGACCGCCTTATAAGGTTAGCTACAAAAAGCTTCGATGAAGTACAAGCTAGGGAACATTCACACACTGCGTGGCGCCCTAAAATTTATGGTGAGGCAAACAGCTGAGTGATTTTCCTTCTTATATGATTGTTATTGTGGTAGTTATGTATTTTTATACAGAATTTATAAATTAATAAAACATTTTAAATACTAAATTAAAATATTATTTCAGATTACATGCAATCTTAAATATTTAAGGTACAAATTGGGCCGGTTCGACCGAAGTGATACCAAGGGCTCCCAGAATACTCAACGTGAAACGGTACTTGTACTGTATTTCGCTGAGTGAGTGAGGATATCGAAGGCCCTTAAAAAATGCTGCTTGAGTGACATAAAAAGTCGGCAATACAACCAATGCGCGGACTCTTGCGTGGTTGTCCATGGGCGGGGCGGTGTTCTTTTACCATATAGGAGACCCACATGTTCCGTTGTCCGCTATACCATAAAAAGTGAAGATAGATATGTCCCTAGTACACCCAACGTAAATACTAACTAATTTCCTAATGACCTACCGCTAAGAGTCGATAATAGCGCGAGGTGAGCGTTTTAAGTAAATCTAATTTGTTCAGTTTACAATCTATTAAGAATACAATGAAACGCGAATCCCAATTCTCCGAACTGAAAATATCATTTACAAATTTAATAAAGTTTATTGAAGAAATTTTGCGTCGATTTTCCAGATTTAGTTAAGAGAATTATCACGATTTAGGCGTCCCATACTTCTATAATAATATTGCATAATCTAATTATACAATATTATTTAACGTGTAAATGAAATGAAATAATTTTACTGAACATAAGTATAAAAATGCAGCTCGTTGAACGTCAAAATGAGTCCAGCACCGGTTCCAAGCTAAGCCCAATGAGAAAAATCGGCAAAACAAAACTCAGTGGATGCAATTTTCTGTATTCCGTGAGATACATAAGTAAATATTGAAACAATAATATACCTTATTGGAGTATTAATTCACAATAAAAAGTTTGAGCAATATTATTTTAAGTGTAGGTATGGGAGGGCCTTAAATAGATCTATAATTAAAACTGGCGATTTGTTGGACGCGCTTCTGAGGAACAAGGATTGAATTACTATTGTAAAATTATTCGTCTGTTTAATGAGAGAGAATCTAAAATTACGGCGACTTCCTAATATAGTAGAACTCGCTATGTATATATTTCTTAATTTATGATATAGCGGACAACGGAGCAGGTGCGTCTCCTATATATGGTAAAAGGACACCGCCGCCCATCACCAACCGCGCCATAATCCATGCTTTGGTTGTGTTGTTGGCTTTTTACACCGCTTAAGCACCATCATTTCAAGGGCCTCCGATATCCTCACTCATTCAGCGAAAACACTTACTTAAAATATAATTACTGGGTGTGGAAATAAACTTGAATTTTTATATCTGAATAAAGTAAGTAAATTTAATTTATTGAGTAGATATATAACTTCCACTGAAATTCAGGTAACAATACAATTAAAAATAACACAATGAAAATCTATCAATAACAGTTTCGATTCACACTTCAATTTAGTATTAAGTTTAAAATAAGTTTTTATCATTCTTTACCGCCATTATGTTCCAAGACAGCGCTAACATCAAAATAACATGACTACTTCTAGATCCATTGTCGTCAAACTGAGCCCCGTGGGCATTATTTGTGCGCCCGCGGCAATGTAAACTAATAGGCATATATATATATATATATCTATATATGATCTACATAAACAAAATCAATATCCGACGGAAGGCGACAGTTATCATGTAAATTGTTTTAGTAGTTTAAGGTGTAGAGAAGTAACACAAATGACACACATTTTCGTATTTTTAAGATTGGTATCGATAATTTTCACCCGTGGGAGAGCCATTTAGAAGCATTTGCTGAGACACTACTTGGGCCGGTTCGTCCGAAGTGATACCATGGGTGCTTCTACTGTGTTTCGCTTCGTAGTAAGGTTATCGAAGGCCCTTAAAAATGCCGCCTTAAGTGTCGTAAAAAATTCGGCAACACAAACAATGCGTCGCCTGTCGCACGGTTGTCTATGGGTGGCGGTGTTTTCTTCCCACATAAAAGACCTGCCTGCTCCGTTATCCGCTATACCATTAAAAAATCATATCACTGATAAAGTCAAATAACTGTAATTTCTATAGGTAATAAAAGATAAATATCATGAATTTATTTCCATATGCGGTAATATTTTCCCATATCAATATTAAATTACGTTGGATAAGTAAACTTGAAGCGGTTTGGAGTGACCGCCATTCATTGCGTGAATCATCGAGCCAGTCTTTACATAAATTGGAAATTTTAAATGTGGGCAGCATGTAGAACACAGTGATCGTATATACGGCTGTATTATATTATTAATTTTTTTTAGCCGATAATAATTTTTAATAAACAAAATAAAACCCTACTACGAATGTTTGTAATATAACTTTTTTTATCTCCTATATCATAAGAGAACACCACCGCCCATAGACAACTGCGCCACAGTCCGCGCAGTGGTTGTAATGCCGGCTTTTTACGCCGCTAAGGCGGCACTTTTAAGGGCCTCCAATATCCTCACTCACTCTGCAAAACAGTACAAGTATCGTTTCACGCTGAGTATTCTGTGAGCCCATGGTATCACTTCGGAAGAGCTCATCGAATTAGTGCGTAAACATATGCTTCAGCATGGCTGCTCTCCCAAGGGTGCGACAGTATTGAGACACTCGCTCGGCCATTGTCTCGGCCGAATAAATTATAATTGTCCGGACCGCGATTCGAACCCGATACCTCTGCCTTCTTGGTACACTTTTAAAACCATTAAGCTACAAGGCTCTCCAAATATAATAAAATTTATTTGGATGTATGTTTGTTATGAATTCACACGAAAACTACTAAACTGGTTTAAATGAAACCTTGTAAAATATAATAGAAAGGGTAAATTAGCAAAAATATAACATAATAGTCCAATATAAAAAATCCCTATGCTGGCGTTCGTTACAACTGCATTGGGTTCATGACAACTACAATTGCATACATGCTACTTTTTATCCGATTACAAAAAAATGGAAGGTTATGAATGTAGCGTACTGGCAGAACTAGTAAAATACTTTTAAAATATTCGTTAGACTCATTCACGGAACAAAAATTCACGATACAAACACAAAAAATATTCACAGAAATTTCATTTTCGTTATTGACTGGCCCAGATAAAAATGTTACAAAAATAACGGCTTAAAGGATTTCTTCCCCAACGCGAACGGAACCGCGTGGCGAAGCTACGTCGCCAATAAAGAAATTAATGTTAAAATTATACTGAAACAATGGACGCTCAAAGACACATTAAGGTTATTAAGCCAAAGTAATTTAGGTTTTAATTAAAATTGCGTTTACTTAGGCAATTTTAGCTTTACAAAATTAAATTATCTGTAAACACTTAGACATTGTTATAGTTGATTAATTGAATAATAAATATTTTCAAATACCGAATTAATGGTTCAAATCATTCAAAGATATATAAATTATATATGTTAATATCATAGACAACAAACTATAGGAGACTGTTATTGAATTAAATTCAAAACCTAAACGAAACACCATTATTGGTGGGGATTATAGCCAAAATCTCCCAGTTTTTCTCTAAACATCAAATAAAATGGAGAAAGTTATCAATTTGAATCTACAATCTTGATAAATATTTAATTAAAACTTACGTATACAACATATACAAAACAACAATAAAAAAATAGTATACACAAAACTTTATAAAGGTAAGTTTCAGAGGGGTTAGCTCTGTTGTATGCCCCACCACAAGTGTCTGAGTGCCAGTTTTCTGCACATTACCATACACACACAAACACAAAAAGAAAAAAGTTTGGACCACCAATGCAAAAAATATTTACCTAATAATGTTATTATTTTGACTATTATTTTTGGATAGGTATTTGAAAATCACTATTAAACTGTCTTTTTGCCTTTGGGTAATGCTTGTCATAGATAATTTGAGGAAAAGAGTATTTCAGTTGAATAATCTTAGAAAGTTGATCACTTCATTAAAAGAAAAAGCTATCACATAAAACCTAAATGTAACAAAAAGTTACAGACAATATAAAAAAGCATTTTAGTCATCATATTTAACCAATCGAAAATTA
This sequence comes from Delias oraia, assembly GCA_018230265.1. Taxonomy (NCBI): domain Eukaryota; kingdom Metazoa; phylum Arthropoda; class Insecta; order Lepidoptera; family Pieridae; genus Delias; species Delias oraia. The sequence goes on from DWCF01000444.1 coordinate 21,918, forward strand.
TAACTTATTACAACCATTTAAAAAATTGTTAATATAATTACTATGTATTTTTTTAGTTTAAAGTTATTAAAATTCAACTAACCTCCGTATTTTATGAAAATGAATGTTTGAAATATTCACACCATAAATAAGATGAGGGAATCACAGGAAAAGTTTTTGCAAATTTTTTTGCACATTAACTTCACATTTCGACATTACTGTTACTGAGGAACTTCACCTGCTTTTACTCTTTCAAGTCTCTTCTGATCCTTTCTAGGTATACCATGCTTTTCTAGCAAATGTCGCCTAACTGTCCCATTCTTGGCATAAAGTACACCACACTCATAACACATAAACATATACCTCTTATGAACACTGTTGTAATGTCCCATCATGTGCTCACGGGTGAAAAACATCTTTGGACATTCATTGCACTGTATAGTTCTCTCTGAATGTATAAACAGATGTTTTCTATATATCTCCTTACGCCTGAATGTAAGACCACATTTTTCACATGCAAATGGCCGTTCTCCTGTGTGTATCCTCTCATGTTCACTCATCTCAAAGCGTCTGGAAGCTTTAAAAGGACATTGTGGGCATTGTATGTAATTTCCAGTACCATGAATAACTACCATATGACCATTTAGGCCCCCAAATGTTGTAAAACTCATTCCACAGTGCTCACAGATTAATCTAAAAAAAGAGCATTAAAATAAAGAGTGATGGGTATAAATAAGATATTACTTATACAATAAAACAAAGTGGCTCATTCATTTTCAAATGATGGGTATTTCTAATTAATCATTACTATAATATTTTGCTCAAAAAGAATAATGAAATATTTATTGTATCATCACAAAAGATACCAACTTGTGTCTCCTACTATGTGTGCGCATGTGTTTCCAAAAACTAGATGGATTTGCTAAGCTTTTAAGACATACAGGACAAGTTCGTTTCCTCTCATTATTGCCAATATCCAATCTGTGTCTTATTCTAGAATTTTGTGTTTTCACGTGTAAGCACTTTGATGCATCCTCATAACTATTTAAATCAAACCTATCCTCTGCAGCTGATGGAATTGATTTTTCTAAAATATCTAATATAACATCTACATTTTGTTGCTGTGGTTTTGTTTTACTACACTGTTTATTACTAAAATCGAGCTCATTTAAAAGACTTTCAATACTATTTTCATCTATGTTATTGTCAGTATTTATTGATACACTTCTTAACTTTGTTTTTTTTGGTTTTAATATTTTTTTCTTCTTTTCTTCACATTGGTCAAGCCTGTCCTCTGTACTGGCTAGCTGTTTTAGGGTATTATAAAGTTTTTTATCACTCGCTTCGCACATAAGCTTGAAGTAAATACAATGTTTTAACAATATAAGGCACATTTTACACATAGAATTGGGTAAAGTATCATCTTGTTTGTTAATTTTTATAGATGCAAAGTGTAACACAGCCTGTCCAAAATAATTGACATTCTCATTATCAAATAAACATATCATGTTCTCAGCAGAATTGGGTTTTAAACATAAACGGCAAAGGACATTAAGATTCGCAGCCATAACTTTTATGAAAATTTAAATCAGAGTGATACTTTTTTAATAACTTTATTTATTTTAATAACTCTTAATAACATTATTTATTTACTTTTATAATACTAAAGACAATTGACGTCTACAAGATACATTTCCGCCAAGTTACTTAACGTTCCGTTACTCAGAAAAACAGAATTTTATATAATAACAACAGCACGGTATACAAAATTACTATATTTCTGTTAATAAAAATAAAATTAAGTTTGATTTACTAATTTGATTTTATTATATTAGAAGGAAATATTTCATTAAATTTCATATGTTTTTTTCAGTAGGTACTTTTTTAAAATATGTAATATAATATAATAAGTTAAAATAATAATTATTAAAGTTTTTTTGTTTTAAATAAAGGCTAGTTTTTGTGTGTTATATTATGTATCTACTACTATTTGTGTTAAATACATAACTATTACAAATTTACTTTCAAGAATTTATTACCATGAACTGTGCCTCTTATTAGGTAAATAGTTGGTATTAAACTGAATTGAAGCAATGAAATTAAAAATGAACATTCAATAAGGTTTCTATTCAATACGATCTCTCTTGGGATAGTTGAGGAGCAAATAATTAATGCAAAGGAACTCTTGGCCTCAAGTTTTTTCCTATATTAAGTCATTTTATGTTGCAGTTAATTTTAATGTTACTGTGGCTTTTTAAAACCAGTCTATATTATACAAACTTAAAAATACTTAATAAGAAAAAAATTTAATCATTTTATTTCTATAATTTCAGATTATAAATATATCATAATTCATTATTGAATGTATAAAAGTTATTTTATTTTATACATTCAATAAAAAAAATTATACAACCAAAAAAATACAGTAATTAAAAATTATGACCATAACAAATTACTATACATTTGTATAATGGAATAACTTAATATTCATCTCGATTATCTAAGCTGGATATTTACTTTAAAAATCGCGTCCAAATCAGTCCGTAGAAGCTACAAATTACTATGCAACAGACTGCTCACAGATATTTCTAACTTTATCTATTATCCTCTCATTATTTGTAGTTCCGACCCGAATTCACTTCTGTAAAAGGAGTAACATATTTCCGCATAAGAGGTATTATTAGTAGTGACATCACCTTGCGCACCAAATCGCATAAGCCAATAACACCTATAGCGGTGATATTTCCACTCATATGAAAACTTTTTATGTAGCAAAGGAGGCTCATATAGAGATGATATTACTTTCTCTATCCAGTTGAGCCGTGAGCCTCAACATACCATAAGGTGATTAGCGGTAAGTAGAAGTGGTGAGGTGTCTTATCCTCTTCAAGTGACCAGAGCAGGACCTGAGCACTATTATTACGATTGAGACCATTATTAAATTGGTAGCTAATCAAATGAAAATTATTATATTACTGGATCTATCGGAGATTTAGGTAAATGTTATTTTATTGAAGTCTTAACAGCTCTGTATAGTTCTGAAACAAACAACGTGCCGCTTTATTGTGCCTACAATGGTATACACATCTCATAAGTCATAACTCATCTGGAAACAGTTATACCCTCATAGAATCTTACAGACTTCTTCTGCTTACAGAAACAATAGACTTTATCATCAAAAAATATTTATGTATAAAAAAATATTCCCAAATATATCAAAAAGACACAAGATATGAGAAACTGATGGATTAATCATAGCTGATTCTGTATGAATATTTTTATCTTTGACCTTTTATAATCTTTAATCTACGGAAGGAAGCAATCTACAGACCTATAAATTCTTTTTTATAGGTACAAAAAAATATAAATATAAGTAAAATAACTGAAAACGTACCTTTATTTAATCCTCAAAAATTAAAACAATAATATTATATACAGGAGTCATTACTCAGCCAACACTGAGATAATACCTTCTTATAGTACCTAAACCTCTTTGTACATGAACCTTTTTGTTTTTTTTTTCCTCTATTTGTACTAAACAGAATCATCATTCATGCTATGTATGTTTAATCTATGTCGTCTTTGTATATACTATAATCTTTAAATGAAATGGAATAATATAGTTTTTTGTTAGAATTGTGTATTTTCGTGATTTTATCTGTAAAATTGTTTAATAGTTAAGTTTATACTTTAACTTTTTGGAAATGTGCATAATCAAAAAAATATACAATAAAGTGAAATGTTATTAAGTGTCATATGATGAACTTTCTACAGAAACGAGTAAGTTATCCTAATTTTACTTAGAGAATTTTACAAGAGTATGATAGCATGTTGAATGAATGTTTTTTATTACTGGTGTAAAAGAGTGGGCTTCAATTAAATATTACAAATTAACATGAAATCACCTAAGTATTTTAAAATCTTACAACTGCATAACACATCTATTTTAAATCAGATGTAAAATCCAACTTAAAATATCTGGCGACGACATATGTAAACTGCCAGTTCAATTGTACGAAACACAAATATGGAATCTATTAAACTGACCTGTTTAAGTTTATTGGATGTTGCTCAGACTATACGTTCTATCTACATTATATAAATTTAAAAAATAAAATTCATAGAAATCATAAAAATTATAACATCAACTAAAGTTATAAATGAACTTTATAGTTTCTTGTAATTTTCACAATTCTTTACGCCATCTTGTTTTAAATATTTTTTGGCTTATAGAGACAATTCATTGTCTATATTTTATAGTATTAAATTTTTACAAAATTAAGTAGTGGGAACTTTCATTATCGTATATTTACATAGATTTTGATTATTTATGTTATATAGCATTTTTTTTTATTTATTCACATTGCTGAACAGTTTGTACTTAAAATCCTCTCTGGTTAATTTTCCTTACCAGCCCCTGGAAGTTATGTGTGAAAAATGCAGTATTTCCCTCCTAATTAAAAATGTGCTCTATTTCGAGTTATTATGTCAAGAAATTGTTCTCTTTTTCATGGAGAAATTTTATAGAAATTAGCGCTTAGATCCGCGGGTGCATGGCCGGCCTTTAAGGAATAGGTACGCTCTCTTTTCAAAAGTTCCAATTTGTATTGTTTGGATACAAAGGATACAAGAATACCAAGTCGTATTGGTTTGGAAATACTGGCTGGAAGCTGAATCCACAGAGAGTTGGTGCGCGGCACAAGATGCCATAGAAAACGCTCAGTTGTAGAACGATGTTCGATAATGAAATACAGCTGCAGGTATTGATTCCAACATCTCCTCCGAACATTCTCCGGAAATATATTTTTATAAGGTAACACTCGCATGAAATAATTTCTATGACAGATTCCCCAATAAATCGTCAATCGGTTTTATCTGCAGCTGTTTGCCATTCGATGCCCGTCTTCGTCCCTAAATGTCTTCAAAGGACGGCTTCGTGACGCGCAAACTAAATTACCGGCCCTATATTTTACGATCCGCCGCCCTTATCTGCGGCGAAGATTGAAATCGAACAATTACACTATCGAAATTGCTTTAAATTAATTCAGATAGGCCATAACTATTTCTGTTTACACCCTTTACAAACCCTTTCTTAGTCTAAATACAAAAGCATTGCGTCCGCTACGCTTTCACACCTAAACCACTTAAATAACTTTGATAATAATCAACGTAGGTGCATATACAATAAGCTTGATATACATATATATATTTCTTGTAAGAATTCTTGAAGACATAATACAAAACATAATAATTAATTAATATATAAAAAAAACAAAGGAGACGCTGGATGCAGGTCGGCTCCGATAGGTATGCATGGAAGTCCGAAGAGCAGGCCTATGTCCAGCAGTGGCTGTAATAATTCTGAAATAATAAAGAAAACAAAGCTTAGAGATATTATTTATACCATAAACAAAAATTACAAGACAGTATTTGAATTTCGAGAGCCTCGTAGCTTAATGGTTTTAAAAGCGTACCATGAAACGAGAGGTTCGAATCCCGCTCCAGACAATTATAATTTAATTTATAATTTATTCGAGTTCTGTAAGGGCTTGACAGTGGCCGGGCGAGTTTCTTAATAATTGCGCTTTCGTGGGACTTGTTCAATAATATCACGGACAGAATACTCAGCGTGAAACGGTAATTGTACTGTGTTTCGCAGAGTGAATGAGGATATCGAAGGCCCTTAAAAGTGCCGCTTAAGCGGCGTATAAAGCAGGCAGCACAACTAATGCGCGGACTGTGGCGCCGTTTTTCATGTGCGTGTTTTCTTAGCATATTTGAGACCCACCTGCTCTGTTGTCCGGTACCTATAGAATAGAATAAAAGAAACAATATCCCAAATGTGGTCTAAGTTATTTTAGTAATAGAAAAAACAGAGTAATAAGTACATCGCTCTTTCCCCGGGTTTGAAATAGAAAAGGAAACAGCAGTAAATTACTTCGAAACAGTTTGGGAACATTACACAAAAACATAGGTCTGGTCCAGCGTAAAATATTATTCATTAACTTTAATCAAATTTGAAGTTAATAGATTGCTATTATAATTAAACTTCAAATATCATAACTATGAAATTCTAGTTTTCACGAATTTCATTGAAAGCTAAATATTATTTATTTTCACCCGTGGGAAAGACATGCTGAAGCAAATGCTAACGGACAAATTGGATCCGATTGGTCCGAAGTGATACCACGGGCTCACAGAATACTCAGCGTGAAATGGTAACTGTACTTGAAACGGGACTTCTACAATGTTTTGCTGAGTGAGTGAGGATAACGGTGTTCCAAATTACACCGCTTAAACGGCGCAAAGGCCGGCAACACAACTAAAGTGTGGAATGCGGTTGCACAAAGGCGGCGCGGATCTCTTATCATCAGTAAACTTACAGCCAAGCAAAAGATATATGCGTGGTGCTGAAGTACAAAAATAACTTTAATTAAAAAACTATAGTGTTTAATTAATATCGAAGTTTTGAGACTTTTAATTCCATTTTTTTATATTAATTAATAAATTTAGAAACTCGTTAAATATTTAACCTTAAGTTAGGCAAATGTTTTTCTATAATTCAATTTTAGTTTTTTTTTTATATTTTATAATATCACTCTATACAAGTCTTTTAAAAGCGAATTTTAGAAATCTGCGAATTAAAATGTAAAATAAAATTTAAACTGAATCTTGGTGAGGAAAAATTATTATGATGTATTGTTTCTTGAGTTGTTATACAAATAATTTTGGTTAAGTCTAACAAAAGATAGAGTGTGAAAATAATTCAAAACTAGAGAATAACATAGTAAGAGTGAAACTTTAGAAATACTTAATTAAATATGAATCTCGCTTGAATATTAATGAATACTGAATGTCTCTTGGGTCATTCTATTTGTGGTAACAATGCCAAATTATTATTATGAAACTAAATCATGGCTCTGTTAAGTACTTTTAAAGATGTTACATAAATCGACAGTGAAAAAAAGTGTTTTTTTTATGAAAAATTGTGAGGAAAATGTGCAATAGAGCCATGGAGAATGTCCATGGGCGTTATTACGCCAACGGCGATCTGATATCCGTGGTGAACCTCCTGCTCTTTTGCCACTATTTCAATAATACAATTATCTATCATTATTTCGCTCTCTATCTACTGAGAAAAGGATTGGAACAGAACGCTGAATCTTATTTGAAGCTTGTATGATATTAATAATTTTACTAAGCAAAGAAAAGTGGTGCGACACTGGTTAAACATGTGTACACATTTATGAATTACTTTAAAAACTATTATCAGACGGTTAATTTTTTCAAATTTTAATATAAATAGGCACATATTATTTAAATATATATACTAGAAATATTTTAGTATTACAATTATTATAAAAAATGTTAAATTTCATACAGCAGCTAAAGTATGCGAATTTAAAATCATTTTTTCATCATCATTACACACTAAGTACCCAAGAGGGCTATTTTATTATTCAAAAAGCAACGCCAAAGATAAATCGAGCAGAACCCAGAGCCAATAATGAGCGATAAATTCAGCAATTTGAAATTGAGATAAACAACATTACTTTGACAAATCAACTTTACTCCGAAACCAAAACTTTGCAACATAGATTAGACATTATAAATAAAAATCTCTATCACAGGATAGGATGGTATGAGTTCTCCTCCGACCAGAGACAGACCATATACTACATTCTGTTCTTTGCTTGTGTTATAATAATATAATAGACCTCTGGTATTCTCTCTCACTCAGCGAATGCAGTATAATCGTATATATAGTAGTATAGTGTCACGTTACTCTATATTATAGTTTACCACGCTTGTGTGAGAGCCCATGGCAGCGGATGCTACGGATGCGTCGTCATAATTGAGAAACGTGCCACGGGTAAGACAGCAAGACACTCAACCGAATAGTTGCAAGCCCTTCCAAAAGTTAAACAAATGACTTGGACTATAACTTATTCAAATAGATCTGGAATCGAATCCGGTTCTCTTGACGTCACGGTAGCTAACAAGATCGATCGCCTACGAATTTCTAAAAGAGTTAAAGTATTTTTCGAAACTGTTTGTATTTTCTTATATGGTAAATGATAAAGAGACACAACTTGCCTAGCCACTGTGAAATTGATAGCTTTTAGTAAATAGCTTATCGAAAACTTGCAATTTCAAGAGAGCAAAAGCTCCATTTATAAATTTAACGTTACCAAACTTGGTTGCGCTTTTCAGAAAAATTAATCTCTTAATGCTTAAATACTAGATATAAAAGACATATGTCCCCAATAAAATAAGAAGGAAAAGTGTATTCCTTATAAAGCGAACGCGATATCTGAATTTATTTGTACATATGTTACCCGGTAAACTTTTTCGCAGCTAAAACATCCCCATCACCGCACGAAAGGGTACGTACGCTGAAATATGCGATCCTGACCTGCTTTTGACCCGTATTCGAAAACAAGGAAAAATATCTTCCTTCAAGGGATGTCCTCGGCAATAATCTTTAATTCAATAAGCCAACGAATTCTGAAAATTACATTTCAGTTTGATTTTGTGACATAAATAAAATAGTTTTATAATATCAAAAGATATTGGTTTACTTTTTTAAAGATAATCGGTCTGCTACGCATGGCTTACAGTCACAGGTGTGTAAGCAGCTTTTTAAAGCAGACGGAATCGCGGAATCGCCAGTATAGATTTATATTAATATAATAAAAAGATAAAGGTATGTATAACGTTGTAGGGGGTAATGTCTGGATCTACTGACCTGATATTGAAATGATTACCTATAGGAAGCTAGGTTATTTGTTGGGGACGATATTATAAGCAGTACTCCGCCCATGGACAATTCCAGGTCTTACTAGGCCACGTGCGTTGCCAAGTTTTTAGGGATTAGGTACTAATTTAGAAGGTCCTCAATTCTAGGAAATACATTACTATCTGTCGCACCGTAAAGCGTATCTTGTTGAATGTATATTACACAGAATGAAAAAGATTTTTTAGTGGTAATCGGATTTATGCAAATAAAGTTATATGAAAATAAGTCGAAGGTTAAGCGGTCAAACAATGTTTTATTTTATGAACACTGCCTAACGGAGATGTTTGAGTTGTAGAAAAAGATATAGAACTTGATAATGCCTATAAAAAATCCGCGACAGAATTTTAATATTTATATGACAAAATGTTTACCAGGTCAGCTAGTGTATCTTTAAAGGCATAAGTGATTGTGGATAGAAGAGAACACCATGAACAACCGCACCACAGTCTGCACTTTGGTTGTGTTGCCAGCTTTTTACGCCGCTTAAGCGACACTTTTTATGGTCTCCGATATCCTCACTCACTCAGTGAAACACAGTACAAGTATCGTTTCACGCTGAGCATTCTGTGAGCCCGTGGTATCACTTCGGACGAGCCGGCCCAATTAGTGCGTCGGCATATGCTTCAGCATGACTCTCCCACGGGTGCAACAGTATTAAGACATTCGCCTGGCCACTGTCAATTCCTTCCAGAGGCCGAATAAATTATAATTTTTATTGTCCGTACCGGGATCAAACCTAATACCTCTCGCTTCGTGATAGGCTTATAAAACATTTAGCTACGAGAATCTCGAATTGTTTCAAACTTAGGACCTACAATGCTAAAAGCTTGCAATTAAGCTCACGAAGTTTCGCGTTGCCACTCTTAAAGCTCTCAAAATTACAATTTTGTGATTCATTGAAAACGTGCTCTCAACTCTCACCGAAGAGGGCCGGCAACTTGTGGAGAGTTTGAGGTTTTTGAGTTTGTGTGATGTTTGTCCGGTTTCTATTTTGGAAAGCCTTTAGATTTGTAAATTATTTATTTGTAATATTATCATCAATTTTTATTTATATGAGGTTTTATTGAATGAGGTTAATAGGTGCTCGAAATTCAAAATTAATCGATTCTTGACTATGCAAATGATAATCACTACTATGTTATATATATATATTCTGGGATCCTATTGTAAAAGCGTATTGCAATTTACCTCTAAAAGATTTACATCGACTTAATTGAATAATTTACGCAATGGGACATTGCAATTAATTTTCGTACAAGTACGGATTGATTAACGCCAACAAAGTCTCGTCTTATTTGTAAAATACGACCGCAATTACGCATCGTGAATTTATTAATAGATACCTATTTACTTTGCACTTTGCAATTGTAAATTTTCTCTGTGTATTCAATTTCAATTAAAAATAACTTAATTATACTTTTGCTTATGTTTTTTAATAGTATAGCAGACAACGGAGCAGGTTGGTCTCCTATATGGTAAGAGAACACCGCCGCCCATGGACAAACGCGCCACACTCCGCGCTTTGGTTGTGTTTCCGGCTTTTTATGCCTCTTAATAGGTATTTTAAGGGCATCCGATATCCTCATTCACTCAGCGAAACAGTAGAAGCACCATTTCAATTTCAAATACTATATAACGCTAACTATTCTGTGAGCACGTGGTATCACTTCGGACGAGGCGGCGCAATTGCGTAAGCTCTCCCACGGGGTGACTGTATTAAGACACTCGCCCGGCCACTGTCAAGCCCTTCCAGAGACAAAATAAATTATTAATTGAATTATAGTTTATAATTGTCCTAGCCGAGATTCCAATCCTAGACCTATTAAAACATTTAGCCACTAGGCTTTTGGAGAGAAATTTAATTTTGATTTAACAATTTCAAAAGAATAATGTGTGTTTGCGTACTGCAAGATTACACATTTCTTATTTATTTCTAACTTAGTAACAACAATCCGAAGTGAAACTTGATAAAAGCAAGTTTTCATCTACTCTCTGACACATTGCTTCGGCGTTCGCTCCAAATTTTGAAACTTAACATCCAACTATGTCAGCTCCATTCAAAACACAATATTTAAATATTGTATTATTCAGCAGTTTGCTACTGAGCTACTGAAACTTAATTTACCCACCAATTGAGCTTCTATTTCTATTCAATTTCTTATACATAGTTTGTTTTCGTAAATAAAATAGACAAGATTAACCTTGTACCTACACCTCAAACATGTACATTATATAAAATGACTGCATTTAATCATTATCATCGGCCTATCAATTCCACTGCTGGACATAGGTCTCCCCAAAGACGCCCACCTATTACGATCTTGAGCGATATGATCCAGCGATTGCCCGCGACCTTCATGAGATCGGTTTTCCATTGCGTGGCGGGACGTCCCACTTTGTATTAAAGATCTTAATACGTTTGAAATTTGTACTTGGTAACCTAATAATAAGAGGTTTATTACATTTATTACGGTAAACACAATCCAGGCAATCATATAATGGCCCGAGGTGGCAAATCTCCAAAATAATGGAATCAGAGAAAATTAACATCGAAGATTGATAAATTACTCGCAAAACTTTAAGAATGCCAATTATATTATCGTTCATTACATTAACAAATATTTGTGGTTGTTTCTTCTTTTATTTTGTCTCTGAAAATTAATAATACTTCAAAATTGTTGCCACTGCACAATTGTTAGTCTAAAGAAATGTCAATTGTCAATATTGAGTGCGTCACATACGCGGGCGGGATTAGTTATCATATAATTCCATTTATTTATTTCAGACTCATATTTTTTGTTTATTGTGGACTTTCGCTATAAAATAACAGATTTTCAGCAAAACGAAAATAAATATAAATACTAGTTTAATTCGAATTGTCAAATGTGTATATATATAACAGGAAGCAGATGGATAAGCCATCCACCCTTTACGACTACTCCTAGCTCCAGTTGGATCGCGGGTGCGTTGCCATTGCTTCGAATGGGTCCTTTAGAAGGTCCCTAATCTTATTGATAAATATTGAAAACACCTCTGTAGACCTCTGTGGTTTCAAAGGATGGTGAGCGGCATATTTTAAAAATACGTTTTTTTATATAGTATAGCGGACCACGGAGCCGGTGGTCTCTTATATGGTATCTTATATGGTAAGAGAATACTGCCACCCATGTACAACCACGCCACAATCCGCGCATTGGTTGTGTTGCCGGCTTTTTTTACGCCGCTCAAGCGGCTTATTTAAGGGGCTCCAGATATCCTCACTCACTCAGCAAAAAACAGCACAAGTACCGTTTCACGTTGAGCATTCTGTGCGCCCGTGGTGTCATTTCAAACGAGCCGGCCAAATTAGTGCGTCAGCGTATGCTTCAGCATGGCTCTGCCAAGAAGATGAAGCTTTTTTGTCTGTATTGGAGCTACATGCTTATATCAGCTGTAAAAAATTTAATATAAAATTGTTCTAAGTAATGGCACAATGATGTTACTGCCCTTTGGTCGGTTAGAAAATCAAATGTTTAATTGAGTCAGTTGAAACGTGTTTTTGCCGCAAAGTTTACGATCGGCCCGACCATTGTCAATAATTTATACGCAGTTAGAAGGCAACGTTTGCGAAATTTCAGGCCCAGATCGTAAACAATGCGGTGTAACTTAGATTTTAATGTTTTTGGTTGGGCAGGTGTGCGTATAATTAATCTATCACGAAATATCAAGGAGAAATAATAACTGAATTGGAATTGAGAATAAATGATTGATGCCGAGCCCATTTTACAAACCAATTATCACTCTAAGAAGGGAGATCATTGACTTGAATTGGATATCATATCAAACAAATGCAACACAAATTTATATATTAAATTACTCACTTACATTAATAGCTTCAGTTCCTAATTTTAATGTACAAAAGTTTGTACACTTAATTATCTGATTAGTTTTCACCATACAGCTATGAATACAGGATTTTTTAATAGTATAGCGGACAATAGAGCAGTTGGGTCTCCTATAGAAGAGAATACCGCTGCTCATAGACAACCGCGTCACAATCCGCGCATTGGTTGTGTTGCCGGCTTTTTACACCACTTAAGCGTCACTTTTAAGAGCCTCTGATGTCCTCTCTCACTCTGCGAAACAGTACAAGTACCGTTTCACGCTGAGGATTCTGTGAATCTGCGGTATTACTTCGGACGTACCGTCCCAATTAGTGTGTCAGCATATGCTTCAGCATGGCTCTCTCGGGTGCAACAGTATTAAGATACTCGCCCGGCAACTGTCAAGCCCTTCCAGAGACCGAATAAATTATAAATTAAGTAATTTTTAATTGTACGGACCGTGATTCCAATCCCAAATGATACCTCTCGCTTCTTGGTAGACTTATTAAACCATTTAGCTACGAGGCTCTCAAAGGCTCTCACCCTTACCTAAACCAATAGTGCAGCTCCCTTATTTCAATATTTAAACATTAAATTATCAATTTGTAACAAATTATATCCAATGCCTCTCTTGTGACCACTTAGCACAACGAATCAATCTTCGCTGCTATGCAATTCAATTTGCAAATTTGAGATCCTCGTTGCTAATTTTATTTATAAATCTACCATGAAGTGAGATGTATCGGCTTCGAATCCCGGTCCGGAAAATTATACATTATCATTTGATTTATAATTTATTCGGTCTCTGGAAGGGCTTGACAGTAGCCGGGCGAGTGTCTTAATACTGTCGCACCCGTGGGAGAGCCATTATAAATGACATGACAACGATAAGCTGACGCATTTATCGGAGGCCCTTAAAAATGCCGCTTAACAGTCTTAAAAAGTCGGCAACACAACCAATGCGCGGATTACGGCGTGGTTGTCAATGGTAGCATTGTTACGTTATACGATAAAAAATATGAATATTATTATCGTTATATAAGTGACGGGTATCGATAGAAAAACCATGGAAAAATAAAAAAAAATTGTGACTGTAATAAAAACTGGAGACGCTTTGACCAAATTGCCGATAAAATATTTCAAACGGCTATCTGATCATTAAATTGTCAAAAAGTTTTTGGCAAACTGTCGTAAACGGTTTTGAACTACTTTAATAAAAATTAATTATTATTAATTGTACGGTTTTGATTGCTTTCTTAAATAATCTTCATCTTACAAACCTTTAAACTTTGATTTTATTTGAAACTTAATTATTGAGTAATTATCATATCGAACAGTAAAACAATATTAATATATAAATATTTATGTTTAAAAGTCTGTTTATTTCTAGTGGAGTAAATAGATACTGAAAAAAAATTATTTATTTATTACTGGAGATTCGATCATTGGATCCTCTGCGCTGTGTGTCTACTATGTGTGTATGTAGGTACCTAATATTAGGTACAATAATTCATTGTTACGGTAGTCAATGAGCATTTAAACTTATCATAAGATCTATCTTAATTCGAATTCTAAATAAGCAGTATTTTGTATGAAATAACGCCTTTTAAGTAAATCATAAAGTTTAGGGACAATTTTAAAATCTAAACTCCATTTTAGAATCCACGATTTAATTCATAAATTAAATTTGGTCTTTAGAAGGGTGTGGTGGTCATTGGAGAGCACATTGTGATATGCTGATGCATTACATGAGTTTTCTCGCCCCTAGGGATACCGTGGGCTCACAGAATATCAGCGCGAAAATAGTTATGCCGTATTTCGTTGAGTATACTAGTCCATTTTCGTGTTCCGCAACCCGGTGGTGGTGATCTGTTGCCGTCAGAATACTCGCCTACCCGTTATTTTTAAATCTCAATTATTTTTAAAAAATTATAAAGACTTTAACCAGAATAAAAACTTTAAAAGCATCTATTTTATATGGGTAGTAAAAATTTATTTTCTCTTAACGAATAGAATTCTGAAGTTGCAGTGACTTTGCAAAATATATTAGCGGACTTTCTAAAATTATTACGGTAATCTAAAAAACCCGGATAAAACTGGCCGTAATAAATAAAATGTCACAGTTATGAGTGTATCTCTAGTTTGGAGATATACGGGCGTATAATGCTTCTAAGAGCCGGATATCATTTTTTTAATTTGTATTATTTTGTGTCTTTGAGAGAGTATGAGATTAGCGTATCTCGTATTGGACTATATTTTTACTAACACTAGACTTAAAAAATTTAAATTATTAATAAATAGAAACAAAAATACAATATCGGATATACTAGCAGAGTGAGACTGAAGTGAGGAAATGTTTTTAGCTTTCCCCTCTTGCGAGGGGATGGGAGTCGGTATAACCTCATGGCATCGGCCGGTAGAATTTTCACCAATTCCAGTGGCTTTCGGCCCAAATAAGGGTGTTATACTTGGCAATCAACCCACCATGCCTTTCTCGGCCTCGTGTTTATTGAGAAAAACACAGTTAACCTAAGTCTAGTTACCTACACAGTGCCTAGATAGATCACCGGGAGCGTACTGTGAGTATTTTATGACACTTTCCAATGCTAAGCCCTTCCAGAAACCGAATATAAATTCCAATTAATTGAAAATGTAAATAAAATTGTAATCGTATTTACAGAATAAATGTAATTTATCGATTGTTAACTAGCTATTTTCAATGATCAGTAGTGGCGGCGAAAATTGGTTAACTCACCGGTGGAAAATTCGTAAATCCGCCAATGCGGAAAAGTATATTCACGTTCACTGTTCCTGGATTAAACAAATGCAACGACATTCCCATATGTGTAGAATTATTCATTCATGGACCTTATTGCTAAATTATAATTGAAATTATACTTCTTCAGTCTTTGGAAGCATTTGACAGTGGCTGTTCGAGTCTTTTGACACTTTCGCAACCGTAGAGCCTTTCAGAAGCTTATGCTGACGCACTAATTCGACTGTCTCGTCCAAAGATATGCCACTGGCTCACAGAATACTCAGCGTAAAATGGTACTTGTGCTGTGTTTCGCTGAGTGACTGAATCCTCGCTCAGCGAAAGGTAAATTGAGCCTCACTATTTTGACATGATCCGTCGAAGGAATAGAATTTTCTTCTAAGACACAAAAAATTAATACAATAAAAAAGCCTAAATTGAAGCAATATTTAAAATCTGCCAATAAAGATTTTTTTTACATTTAAGCCTAATCAATATAGTCAAATCGTAAATTTAATTTAGTTTGATTTTGACCTTGGACCTTATATTTCCAAATAAATTAATTATCATTCTATGGGACTCTTAATTTATGTATTAATCATAGACAAGTCTTAAGTGATTCAAGTAATAAATTACTAATTTTCTTACAATAATATATCATTATCAAATGATTGGGAAATTATTTATTGGGAACTGACATTTTTTAAATTATTATTATATTAGGTTTTTAGACCATTCGCTTTTTTTAAAGAGTACACAAAAAAGAAAACTATTATACTAGATCTTAATTTTACGGCAACGCACCCGCGGCTCTACAAAGGCTAGTGTCCATGGACGGGAGACCGCTTATTCTAGGTAAGCCTCGGTCGTTTGCCTCTGATTCCATAAAAAAAATTCGCACGCTACCTTATTAATATTTAATGCAACATAAACTTTATAATAATTTAAATAATCTTATTCAATTTAAATATTTTTTTACATTAATTTAAACTGACAATGTATATAATATTATTAATACGTCAAAAATGTCAAGATTTTAAATCGTTTCGTTAGTACTGCATTATATAATTTACAAAAACACTGTTTTATACAATAATATATATAAGACACTTATTTAACTAAATTCAGTTTGTTGAACTAAACTTGAGTTGGTTTCTCTGAATATAAATTTTTATTTATTGAGTTGGTTCATTATCATAACTTCAGCTAAAATTAAACTTACAAACAATCTTACTTGAAAATTTTTATTCAATAGCAGACAACGGAGCAGATGGGTCTACTATACGGTAAGAGAAAACCGCCGGCTTTATATGCCGATATCCTCAGTCACTCTCCGAAACGCAGAACAAGTACCGTTTCACGCTGAGTATTCTGTGAGCCCGTGGTATCACTTCGGACGAGCCTGTCCAATTAGTGCATATGCTTCAGCAAGGCTCTCCTACGGGTGAAAATATTATTATTATTAATAATATTTATGTGACATAATCTGTTGTCGTCGCTCATTACCGCCATTATGTTCCAAGATGAGCCCACAATTAAAACAACGCTAAACGAGGCCAAGTTCAGATTAAGAAATAATAATTTCTTTACATATATATTATAAAATGGTCAATAAATTCTAGGCCCGTGTATCCCCAATTCCGTCCCAAGGCTTTAATTTGAGCGGCAATTAAAACTTTTACTCGCCATTGGTCGCTGTTTACGAGAAATACATTTCTTACTTTTGAAATATGCTTTTTGACGTGTATCCGATAAACCCAAGCGAAATTCATTTTATCAATTCAGTATCGGTCTTGAGATGAAGCAAATATTTATCAAGACTTTTTAAAAGGGTTTCATTTCGACGTATATTTTAAGCAAACCTTATTAGAGTTTCTTTAATAGTAAAATAATAATTTTATAGTAAGATTAATAATAATCTACTTTATTCTGAACAAGAGTGTAGACTGTATGTACTCATACATTATTTATCAGATATAAATAATTGATAGAAATAAATTGAAACATTCGAGTTATTGAGATATAAAAAGAAAAATTAGAACGTTCTACATTTGTTTTTTAAAATGGAGTAGCCCTTGATGCTGTAAATAATGGAGGTGCAACCATGCGAATGAAACTACATTGTCCGCACCATAGACATCTTTATTTTATCTATGGAAATACATGTCTACATAGACATGTATTTTTTAGTCTATCGTAAGCAGAGAGTGGAGCTGTAAATCGAGTGTTAGCGTCATCGCAACAAGATGCGCTTCATGTTTTTTATTAATGTATGAAATTATAATTTCATAATTTACTAAAATTATTCGTTATTTTTCAACAAATCATAAGGAAAATTTCCAAAATTTATACATAGGGTCTATACTTTTGATCAAACAATTTCAAAAAGCAGTGAATTTTGAATATGAAAAGCCTTATAAATGATTAGTGATGCAATTTTGAAGCAAGCTAGATAAACTCATCGCCATATTTGCTTTAAATTTTAAATTTTAGCTTTCATTCATCAAATTTTGCACAAAAATTCTGGTGTCTTAGAGGGTAATAATAAATGCACAAAAATAAATGCTGAATTAATAAACTTTTCTATTTTTGTAAAGTGTGTTCATTGCCATCTATTTTTAAGTTTGTGTCAGTTGTGTTTAATAAAATAAACTGTGTAGAGGTTTTGTGTGAAACGCCTTAAAATCAAGTAAACCCGAGTTAAAGTTACGATTAATTTGACGCCGAACTAATTTCACGGTATCTCAGCCGACGCAAAATTTGTGTCTCGAAAATATTTTATAACGGTGGCTGAGTTTTCTGTAAATTGGACGGAATGGGAGGGCTCGACTCATAAATCATCTCTGGAAGGATATTGGTTTAACCCAACTTCTAAGAGGTAGCGTGCTTTTTTAAGTAATTAATTATATACTTAGATATTTTGGGAAAAACTCAATCGATCTCAAATTGGCCTAAGTTTGTAAATATGTTTGACCTTATAAACTAAAATAATTAATTATATAAAGCAATAGTTTTGGGGAAAATACTCAAATGACCTCAATATATCCCAAAAGTTAATGTTTTACAATATTATAAATTCTAAAAAAATCCTTTTAATAAAATAAGGCTATTTTAATAAAATTATACTTTTTATGTCCAAAGGGGATGAAATAGGAGAAACAAAAGATATGTGGAAATGAAACTTTCTCTTTTTTAAACTAGCAATATTTACCTGAAATTATTACATCTATAAAAGTTATAAATACAATTTATAAGAACCAGAATAATGATTATAAGAAGGTAATCTAACGTATATGCCAATTTTAAGTAATTAATATAAAAAGGGTTCGCAAGATTTAATATTTTGTGCATAAAAACCTAACGTTGTCAAGCTATGATTTCTACACATATAAGAACTTCATTTACCTATAACAGCTATATTAATATATAATACAGGATGTATTGAAACAAAAATGAATTTAATATTATAATTAAGAAAGATTAAGTAATCTCTCCGCCTTTAAGTTAAGCCAACCACCTACCAGACCTTGGGGACTGCGTTAGACGTAATGCCGACAAGCGCTTTAGATTTCACCAGATCTCAGCTTCAGAATCACACATTATATCCCTACTTTGTCACTTTATGAGCTACCATAAACACTAAAGATAGAGAGAAAATGCCTTAGAATATAATTTTAACGGGCCGTTACAGTCTTATTGAAACCGAGTCCACAGTAGAGACTTGAGTACACGTAAGAAGCAGTGGGATAGCCATGCTGAAGTTTATGCTAATCCGGAGTAATACGACTGGCTCATAGAAAACCAGCATGAATTAAGGAATAACAGAGAGCTCATCACAAACTTATTCCGTTTAAACAATGAAATAAGCTTGCAACACAACCAAACGGATTTTGAGCTTTACAAACAAAGGTAGGCTTTATGCAAAGTTTTATATGTTACTTACCTGTTTTCTGTTAGTTAGTTTTGTTTCTAGTTAAAATTTATGATAAGTAAATTAAAAACCACTGAACATATGATAATTCTATCAACTATTCATTCGACTTTCTGACCCAGCGCAATCAAAGCTGATATGAGAACTGTGATTTATATATATTTTATTTTTGTATTTATAAATAATTCATTATTATAATCTAAAGACTAATTTATTTTTATATTTTTCCTATGTGGTAAGAGAATATCACCGCCCATAAACAACCGCGTTATAGTCCACGCATTGGTTGTGCTGCCGGCTTTTTACGCCGCCTAAGCGCCATTTTGACCCAAATTATTACTTATAGAATGTAATCAATATCACAAATTTCTCATTACCTGTATTAAGGTTCACACTGTGTATTTCTATTGTTTTGATATGTAACTCTAACACTCCCTCAAGGGGGAGGCCTATGTCCAGCAGTGGACTTACGGCTGAAATGATAATGATGATGATTTACCTCTAAGAAAAAAATGTTTTTTTTTAATAATTGTCGTGGACAAACGCGGCAGAATCTGCGCTTTTGTAAAGTTTTATCGGTTTACGCCGCTTAAGCGGTTTAATTTGGTTATCCTAAGATATCCTGACTCACTCAGCGAAACATAGTATACACTAGTGCTATTTAATGCTGGTATTCTGTGGCTGTTATGGCAAATACCCACAAATGAAATTGACCAAAAGGGAGACCTATGTCCAGCAGTGGACGTTCTACGGCTGAAATAATGATGATGAATATGATGATTCTGTGAGGCCGTGGTATCTCAAACGCGTGTTTAGGTTATATAAAATTTTATAAGTCAGTGACATCTAGTGTGAGGCGTACCGGGTTTGTTTTATTTCTATTAACTTGGTTCTAAAAATCATTAGATTGATTAAAAAGATTGGAGTTTTTATGTCTTGTTCAAAATGGCATAGCTCTATGTAACATTCGAGTTCAAACACCACTAAAGCACTTTATTGTTGAACTTTTTACTTCAACGGAAAATTATTCGCAACCGAGTTATTAAATTCCGTTCATCTATTTTAAAAACAATATTATTTTAGCAACGTTCATAATCCAGCTAATAAAATAGAAAACTCTAGTTCAATCTGGGAGCATTGACATGCCAGAGTATAATCATCGTGCTTTGTGGCCAAAGCGTCAAAGCCTTGGGGTTTTCAAGATATTTTGATTGGAAATCGCTGTCCGATATTACCTGCATTGTAGTAATGGGGCGAAAAATGCCACCGCCGGCCGCTGTGGACGTTTGGTGCGTGCCCACGTTTCACTTTTTAATGGGCATTCTGGACTGAAATGAATAGGTAATATATACGAGTATAATTTTTATATATGACGGAGTCAGTGATGGCCGGATGGCATTCACACCGTGTTATCTTCATTTGTTATTCATCATTCATAGTAAAATACTTTTTAAGAAAATAAGGAGGGAAATGAGTAGGGGGCTCACCTAGGATAATCAATCGTACGCCCATGGACACCTCCAGCTCTTGCTGAGAGCCTAGGATACGTTGCCCGCCTTTTAAGGATAGTTGCGTTGCTTTTTGAAGGTTATGTCGTATTAATTTTTAAACACTAGAGGTATTTAGAGGCAGCTTATTCCACAGAGCAGCGTAAAAGCAAAAATATTATTCCCTCACAGGTCATGCTTAGATTGGAGAAATCTTCGAGTGAGCCATTACCAAAACCGGTTTACATTAATCCGAATGATAAATGAGATAAGATTCCAAAGAAAGAACAGGAAACCGACAGATTTCGCGACAAAATTACAGATTTTGCCACGTTTTTTTATCTAACATTCTCCTAAATTGTTATTCACCGATTTAAGTAATTAAAAGACGATTTGTCTTCCGTGTTTCTGCTTGTTCATCTTGACCTGAGCCCCGTTTTCCATTGTAATATCACAAAAGAGATAAAGACAAAGATTTTCCCTAGATTTTTCTCAGCGGAGAGCTACAGTTTCATTTATTTGAAGGAGAAAAATTTTCAGTTAAGTGGTTGTATGAGTATGTTATATTAATTACTTAATCTGACCATTGTTATTCCACAAGTATTTCAATCATGTATTTATTAACAGTTTTAAGTACTTCTAATAAATAGTTTGAAACTCTTTAAAGTGTTTATACTGAAAATTTAATTATAATCCTATTTTAAACCTAACATAAAATCTGTACAAAATTTTTTGCATGATACCAAAGATAAGAATAGACACAAGAGTAATATATGCATAATAATATATACACATAATAATAATACTCGGAGTTTCGCTACGTGATCGAATCAGAAATGACGAGATCCGTAGACGAACTAAAGTCATCGACATAGCCCGCCGAATTAGCAACCTGAAGTGACAATGGGCAGGCCACATCCATCCAAAACGTGGGAGACGTGCAGGACAGACGACCTTATAAAGGTCGCTGGAAAACGCTGGATGCAGGTCGCCTCCGACAGGTATTCATGGAAGTCCAAAGGGGAGCCCTATGTCCAGCAGTGGACGTCTTACGGCTGAAATGATGATGATGATGAATATATACACAAGAATCTATATATATTATATAATGCTCATATATATATATATATATATAAGTATTATATTTTGAAATATATGGATGTATGAAAGATTTTTATAAAATATCTTTATTACGATGGTTGACGCACAAACATTCTGAGAGCCTCGTAGCTTAAATGGTTTTAAAAGTGTACCATGAAGAAAGAGGTTTCGGGATCGAATCCCGGTCCAGACAGTTATAAGTTAATTTATTCACAGCTTGACAGTGTCCTAATAGTTAGTTAACACCCGCGGAAGAGCCATGCTGAAGCATATGCTAAAGCATTAATTGGGCCAGCTCGTCCGAAGTAATACCACGGCCTCACAGAATACTCAGCGTGAAACGGTAGTTGTATTTGAAACGGTATTTCTACTGTGTTTCGATGAATGAGTGAGGATATCGGAGGCCCTTAAAAATGTTGGCTTTGTACGCCGGCAGCACAAACATAGCGCGGACTGCTGTGCGGATCATGTGCTGACAGAATACTCAGATTGAAAAGGTACTTGTGTTATGTTTCGCAGAGTGAATGAGGATATCGAAGGCCCTTAAAATATCGTTTATACAGCGTAAAAAGCCGGCAACACAAGAGCGGCGGTGTTCTTTTATCATATAGGAGACCTATCTCCTCCGTTGTCTGCTATACTACAATAAAAATGATAGAAGGATATTTATATGTAAAATATGAATTTTTTCCTATGTTTATTTTAAATTACATTTTTTCTAGAACCAATTCCTACACCGGAGCCGACATTGTCAGAGACATTTTTTGCACTCGTTTCAAATACCGTCGATAAAGCGATATATCTTCACGTTGACGAACCTTCGCTGCGGTATGATACAGCCTTCGTAGAGCTCAAGAAAGCAGTTGAAGAAGCTATGGAGATTCCAGTTATTGAGATTAAGGAAGATATTGCTGAGTTGTATTATAACGCATATAAAATGTTCGAGCTTAATATATTAGAAAAGGAACGTATAGGTGAGTTATGAGTTTAACCATACAACGTATTTATTATTGAAGTTTCAGGTTTGATGATTATAGTGGTCTAAAAGCTTTTTGTTATAAATTGTATACTTTAAAATAACTCGTTGCGAGATAAAATCAGAAATTAGGTTATCCACAGACAAATCTAAGTAATTGAAATCGCCTGCCATATTACCGCCGCGTACCATAAAACGCAGAGTTGGTACCACCACGCGATGGAAAAATGATCTCATAAAGATCATGGTAAACTGCTGGATCCAGATCGCTAAAGATCGCAATAGGTGGGCGTCTTTGTGGGAGGCCTATGTCCAGCAGTGGACTTTATTAAGTCTATATATGCATTCATTTATATGCAATTTCATCATCAACCAATAGATTGATGATGAAATAGCATATTTAGTTTGCTGATGCTTTATTAATGAAAAATATTTATTCCTAGTGACTTAATTTGTGCTATCGGAGTTTATCATTACAGTTGATATTTTACGTTTTCAAAACATTTATTAGAAAGTTGAACCAGCTTAACATTTCTTGCCGATACGTGAGAGACTCCTGAAATAAATGTTACAATTGTTTAGCGAACACATACGTTTTTTATTATAAGTCACAATATTTTACGATATTTACACACGACTTCAGGTTATCTTGACTATCACTTTGGAATCCTTTATTTGCACAGTTTAATCATACTATCATACTATTGTTTTGTAGAATGGTTAATTGATGTAATATTTGTTTAACGTAGGCAAATTAGCATGACGCTCATGTAGGATAAACGGTCCGCCACCCATGGACAGCCCTAGTTTATTTATTTATTGGCTTAAATGTTTAATATTGTTTTTATATAGCCGCTGAAATCGCCTGGGAGAAACGGATGCGCAAGAAATTGAAGAGAACACTCAGACGTCAAGATAATTTTAAAGGTAAACGTTAACTATTTTTTCTTTATTGTAAATTTCAAATAACGATTTTAGATCTAACAATGTTATTCGAAACAAAAGTAGACTTTGTTGTACCGTCTCGCTACGTGTTACGAGTATGTATCTAGAATTTCAATCAATAGACAGGGTTAGTAGAAAATTAACGTTCTTTATATTACTCTTTTTAAGCCATGTAGCCATTACTATTAGTAATGTAATGAATTTTACTTTTTTTATAGTATAGCGGACAACGGAGCAGATATTTCTCCTATATGGTAACAAAACACCGCCGCCCTTTAACAACTGCGCCACAGACCGTGTTTTGGTTGTGTTGCCGGCTTTTTACGCCGCTTAAAGCGGCACTTTTAAGGGCCTCCGATATCCTCACTTTGCGAAACACAGTATAAGTACTGTTTCACGTCAGTAATATTCTAATTATGAATTTCGCGCCTAATTTTAAATGCGCTCAAATCTAAATCATTTTTTTTGACATTAATAATTTATTATGTTATAGATAATTGTAATGCTATTTAATTTAACATAAAATAACGCTCATATACTTAAAAATTGGATATATATACCAGATGTATAAATGATATATATGTATTTAGATATACCAGTTCAAAGAATAATTATAGTGGACCCGGCAGACGTCGTACTGCCCGATACGTAGGTTGTTTAAAAGTCATATTATGAATTCTTCTTCACTACCCTACTCCTATTGATTGTAGCGTGATAAAAAGTACACATACGCAGGAGTATGAACAACAATTATACAAAGATTTGTTAAAATCTTCGAGTAGTTTTTGTTTCTAAAACGAATATACAGACAGAGACAAAAATTTACTAATTGCATCTTTATTTTGATACTTATTTTAGAAAAAATTTACCTCTGTACAGATTTATTATAAGAATATATAATAATATAATTATTATGTATTTATATTGCTATTGGAATATTACTAAATGAGTTAATTAAATTGCCCTTAAATATTAAAATTACCATTTACCGTAATGGTAATTTGTGCAAGTGAAGTTTTTGATCACTTCTTCAGA